>JABFPQ010000800.1:0-10128 GCA_022817265.1 Masnerella sp. ZL-2020 | reverse complement strand
TCTCTTATTTCAAAATTCATTTAAAAATATTTAAGTCAAAATATTCAAGACGAGTCCTTTTGTTTCAAAATTTAGAATTTACGAGGTATTTATTTATTTAAAATCCTCGGGAAAGTGACAACAGTTATAACAATTTTGTTAAGCCATGTTACTTTATCACCAGACTAAATTGCATTTGCTACCATTGTAATAATGAATTATTTATGTTAGCTTTGTTTGACCAATAAAACTTTTCCTCCGAGCAAAGTCGGACGCATCGCCGACACGCGTTACGTTGTCTGCCGCGTTGTTCCCGTAATTAAGCAAAACAATGAAATGACCAAGCCGTAATTACCCGACCCAAGACAGCGCCACGAAATTAAACATTTACTTGGGATAATATCAAGTTCTCTGCTTAGTACTTCTGATTTGAGTTTGTGCAATCGTTCAGGAAGCACTTCGATTCGGAACCTATTATTAAATCAATCTCCAGTCATTTGGTTTCATTTAATACCATTTGCTTTTTCAACTTCCACTTTTGTTCGTTGATTATACATTCGGTTTTCTGACAATTCCTGGATTAGTACAGGAAATAGGATTTGATATTTTTATAGGTATCATTGTTGAAATATTTCCTTAAAATTTCACGTATGATATTGTAAAGAAGGATATTTGCTTTTCCAAATTTTCGTAAAAACTATCTCGATTTCAAATTCAATTGATCTTATAGTTTTCAATTCTGAATGAAAAACATCTCGTTTCTCATTTCGTATAAAAGAATGATTTAAAATACAGGTAAAAACATCAATTTTCAAATTGGTGTCAAAATTATCTCGATTTTAAATTTAGATGATCTTATTGTTTTCTATTTTTAATAGAAATTATTTCGTTTCTCAATTCGTATACAGAAATTCTTGAAAACTGATTAAAAATTTTTTCGTTGCTAAATTCTACTTAACACTATATCATTTTGGAATTCGGATAAGAAATTTCTCGTGTCAAAATTCCAATAAAAATATTTCGTTTTGAATCCTGGATGAAGTACTTTTAGAGTAAAAATTCTGTTGAAAAACGTTTCATGAAAAATTCTGTTAATGAACATTTTCATCTAGATTCAGAAATAGATTCAGAATAGAACTCGAATTTTAACCCTCGCGGTTGAGTCCCGAGAGATCTCTCGGGACATTCTCGGGACATTCTCGGGACATTCTCGGGACACACTAGAACGATGAAAAAACGCAATAATATCATTTTGTCATTTATGAAACGCGAAAAAATGATTACCGAGAATATTTTCTGATATGCCTAAACCATGATATTAATTTTTAAATGATTATTAAATTTCAAAATTAAACTTCAAATTCAATTTTTAAATTTTAAATTCAAATTCAAAATTAAAATTCAAAATTCAAATTTAAAATTCGAATTCTAAATTCAAATTCGAAATTGAAATTCAAAATTCAAACTTAAAATTCAAATTCAAAAATCAAATTCAAAATTCAAATTCAAAATTCAAATTCAAAATTGAAATTCAAAATTCAAATTCAAAATTGAAATTCGAAATTGAAATTCAAAATTGAAATTCTAAATTAAAATTTAAAATTCAAATTCAAAATTCGAATTCAAAATTCGAATTCAAAATTCAAATTTAAAATTCAAATTCGAAATTCAAATTGAAAATTGAAAATTCAAATTTAAAATTCAAATTTAAAATACAAATTCAAATTCGAAATTTAAATTCAAAATTGAAATTTAAAATTGAAATTCGAAATTGAAATTCAAAATAGAAATTTTAAATTAAAATTTAAAATTCGAATTCAAAATTTAAATTCAAAATTCAAATTTAAAATTCAAATTCTAAATTGAAATTCAAAATTGAAATTCAAAATTGAAATTCTAAATTCAAATTCAAAATTCAAATTCAAAATTCAAATTTAAAATTCAAATTCGAAATTGAAATTCAAAATTCAAATTCAAAATTGAAATTCTAAATTCGAATTCAAAATTCAAATTCAAAATTCAAATTCAAATTCAAAATTGAAATTCGAAATTGGAATTGAAATTGAAATTTAAAATTCGAATTCTAAATTCAAATTCAAAATTCAAATTCATAATTAAAATTCGAAATTTAAATTTAGAATTCAAATTCAAAATTCAAATTCAAATTCTAAATTCAAATTCGATATTAAAATTCGAAATTCAAATTCAAAATTCGAATTCAAAATTCAAATTCAAAATTCAAATTCGGAATTCAAATTCAAAATACAAATTTAAAATACAAATTCAAATTCGAAATTAAAATTCAAAATTGAAATTCAAAATTGAAATTCGAAATTGAAATTCAAAATAAAAAATCTAAATTAAAATTTAAAATTCGAATTTAAAATTCGAATTCAAAATTAAAATTCAAAATTCGAATTTAAAATTCGAATTCTAAATTCAAATTCAAATTCAAATTCAAAATTTAAATTCAAAATTCGAGTTCAAAATTCAAATTCAAAATTCAAATTCAAAATTCAAATTCAAAATTCGAATTCAAAATTCAAATTCAAAATTCAAATTCAAAATTCAAATTCAAAATTCAAATTCTAAATTGAAATTCAAAATTCGAATTCAAAGTTCAAAATTCAAATTCAAAATTCAAAATTCAAATTCAAATATTGAAATTCGAAACTGAAATTCAAAAATTGAAATTCGAAATTCAAATTCAAAATTCAAATTCAAAATTGACATTCAAATTCAAAATTGACATTCAAATTCAAAATTTAAAATTCAAATTCAAATTCAAAATTCAAATTCGAAATTCTAAATTCAAATTCGAAATTCAAATTCAAAATTCAAAATTTAAATTCGAAATTCAAATTCAAAATTCAAATTCGAATTCAAATTCAAATTCAAAATTCAAATTCTAAATTGAAATTCGAAATTAAAATTCAAAATTCAAAATTTAAATTCGAAATTCAATTTTAAAATAATGAAATTTAAATTTCAAATTTTGAATTTCAATCTTGAATTTGAATTTTGAATTTCAAATTTTGAATTTCAATTTTGAATTTGAATTTTTAATTTCAGTTTTGAATTTTAATTTTGAATTTCAAATTTTGAATTTGAATTTTGAATTTCAATTTTGAATTTCAGTTTCGAATTTCAATTTTGAATTTCAATTTTGAATTTGAATTTTGAATTTCAATTTTGAATTTGAATTTTGAATTTGAATTTTGAATTTCAGTTTCGAATTTCAATATTTGAATATCAAATTTTGAATTTGAATTTTGAATTTCGGTTTTGAATTCGAATTTTGAATTTCAAATTTTGAATTTCAATCTTGAATTTGAATTTTGAATTTCAAATTTTGAATTTAAATTTTTGAATTTGAATTTTGAATTTTGAATTCGAATTTTGAATTTGAATTTTGAATTTCAAATTTTTAATTTGAATTTCGAATTTCAATTTTTGAATTTGAATTTTGAATTCGAATTTTGAATTTGAATTTTTAATTTCAAATTTTGAATTTGAATTTTGAATTTCAATTTTTGAATTTGAATTTTGAATTCGAATTTTGAATTTCAATTTTGAATTTCAATTTTGAATTTGAATTTTAAATTTCAATTTCGAATTTGAATTTTGAATTTGATGGCGTTTTCTTTTGCTCTGTATCTGTCTCCGAGAATGTCTCTGTCTCTTTCTGGTTAAATAGCGTTAAAAAGAGACAAAGTCATTCTCGGAGACAGATACAGAGCAAAAGAAAACGCCATGAATTTTGAATTTAAATTTTGTATTCGAATTTTGAATTTAAATTTTGAATTTGAATTTGAATTTTGAATTTGTATTTTAAAATTGAATTTGAATTTGAATTTTGAATTTTGAATTTGAATTTTGAATTTGAATTTTGAATTTTGAATTTGAATTTTGAATTTCAATTTCGAATTTGAATTTTGAATTTTGAATTTGAATTTGAATTTTGAATTTTGAATTTGTGTTAGCTTCACTTTTTATTACGGGAGGGTTTATAAATGAAGACACGCCGTATTTGGAGTAAAGCTGTATATTCACAAAACAAGATATCAACGCGCGACAATATTACAACGACCGTGCCCGCGGACCGATATCGGCAGAATGCCTTGACTTCCTACTTCACGCGTCACCCCGGGCCCAACTTCTGTGTGGCCCCTTTGTTCTAACGCGACGGCTTAACGATTGCTTTGGCGCCTTATTTATATTTTCACGTTATTTTATACGCACAAAAATAAATTTCGAAAACGTTTTTCAAAATGATTTAACAAAAAATATGGTGTAAAAGGAAAACGTTATTTTTTTCTGGTATTGCTCGAAGACGACTATGGGGCAAGTCGATGATGCAGCAAAGATTGTAAACATTCGAAGTGTATCCCTTGCACTCTAAAAACTAGTGTTTTATTTTAAAACACCAAAAGTGCTTTGCAATGTTAAAAAGATAGTAGGCTAAATTCAAAACGTTTTTGGTGTTTTAATTTTTGCATATCTATTTAACATGGTAAAACACTTTGGGTGTTTTCAAATAAAACACCAGTTTTTAGAGTGTGGTGCAGGAAAATGCAATAGCGTTGAAGCTGCATAAAGCTTTGGAAGCTATTGATCTCCGAGGGATTTCGAAAGACGCCTGGCGAGACGTGCGCTTTCCCCGGCAAACAAAAGCCGGTTCCCGCTTGGCGCAAATATTTTTGCGCAATTTTGAGTGGCACGTAGCCGGGTCGAAGAAATAGCGTAAGTGCGTGATGTGTTGTTTTTTGGCGGGAAAAGGGGGAGAAGGGAAAGAGAGCGAGTTTTCCTGGGAAAACGCCCTCCGCGGCACCGCCTCGTGACATTTCGCATCAGCGTAATCGCGCAATCGTTATTGCGCGTTTGCGCCCACCCCGGGGGCGGAGGCCAAGATCCGCGATTCCGTGTCTGCGTTGTTGAACTATAACTCTAGGAAGGCAGTGGCAGCTATTACCGAAGCTGCTAAGCTATTACGGCAACCGAAAGCCCCGTGGAGGTTAGGTGAGGTGATGTATTGAGATCCCATCGTATCCACGGAATCCCTTAAGATTGCCAAACGACGTCCCCACCCCGCGCAATACGTCATTGCGGAGCTCCCCACCCGATCCCTGCGTATAGGCATTTACGTCCTGTTCCCGTTTCCTTCCTATTTCCTTCCCGATTCCATTGTCTCTTTTTTATCCCCAAACTCATGCAAATAGCGCCGCGTGTGCAGCCAATATTCACGCGTAAATAAGAGAGCCCGAATCGGTTCCAACTTGGCGATATTGCCAACGGCTTTCAGCCTCGCTGCATTTTGCCCCCCTTTCAAAATCGACAGATTTTCTTTAAGCGTCGCCAAACAACGAGCTTTATCGGGGATTTGCAGTTTACCTTACGCTGTTAGACACTACGACAAAATGGTCAATTTCATCTCCAACTTTTTGCGAAACTATCGGCGTATACTTTTTCCCTACGACATCAGTATAATTTTTAGTATAAAACTGTTCTTATTTCTTATCAACAACTCAAATTTTCCATACATTTTTTAGACAAACCTATCTTTTCAAATGCTATAAAACTTTGTTTTTTTATAGGAAAAATAACGTATAGAGTTGAGAAACTAAAATTCTCAACAATATTTTATTTTCAAGAGTAATTATTACGTTACATAGTTTTCAAATTCAAATCATATACGATACCGTACTTTCATATATGATGTTTACATATACATATTAAATGAGTACACTTTTAAATATTTTATGAAATTAATTGAATAAAGTTGTAAAATATTGGATTGTACAAACCTCATTTGCTCTCAACTCTTTTTTAGATATTCCAACTACTGTCAGTTTAAGAAAACAAAACACATATGTAGCTTTTCTGGGAAGAGAGATCTTCTCTTTTAAAAATGAGTTGTGTTCGAAGTAAAAGAGACAACAATTCCTGCGTGTTAGTTACTTTGTATACACTAAGCCGGATGTTTCATCAAATTTTATTTACCTAAACGTTTTCGAGAAAATGTTTTTAAAATGATATAGGAATAATAATATTTTGAAATTCGACATATCATGTAAACAATGATTTGGATTCCTAGGTTTTTTACGTATAGTCTTTTAATTTTTTTTATCCTGTATTTCCATTTATTTGACACATATTTCGTTTTTTGTTGTTGACCTCAATTGATCCAAGCAATTGATCATTTTAGTATGCTCTATTTTTTTATAATTATTCCTAGTATGATGCAAAAACAAAACTTCTCCGTAATATAAATAAAATATTACTTTCATCAAGGTTTATAAAAATTCTCCTAAAACTGTATATATCATCTATAGTACTCGTGTATTATAGGTCCCACAAAGCAACAGATATGAACAAAGATAGCAGACATGACTTTTACGCATGACTAAGAAAGATAATAAAAAGACTCTAATCAGTAAAACACTACATAAAAAATTGTGAAATTCGCAACAGAACATATAGTGTTTTTCAGAAAAAATAAAAATGTTTAATATGTTGAAACGTTAAATTAAAATTTAAAACACTTGTAAATAATTCAAAAATAACGATAGTAATGTTGAAAAAATAAACACTTTTTTTCGTTTATTATAATTATATTATAATTATACATCAAAATGTGCCAAAATCGACTGCAAAATATTTAATTTTCAACTTGAATTTCAAGACGTAAGAAAAAAACCAAAATAACTTAGTCAGAAAGTGCAGATGAAAATGAAATAATTATGTAAAAGTGTGACTGGTAAGATGTGGCTATTGAACGGGGCGTAATACTCGATCGGTTGGATATTGGCATTTGTAAGGCAGGCGGCAAAATGCCGAGGTAGGAGACGCGACGGGGGGAGGGGCGGCGGGATGCAAAGCACCAGCGACAGATGCAGAGCGAGAGCGCGGAATTTACATTTTTGCGCGAATACGTGTAGTTCTTGCCGTCTCACCGTTCAATAACAATCTTTATTATTTCAACAACTTTGCTCCTGAACGCTCAAACGGAGGAAAAATGACGTACGTTTAAGTGTCTTATGGAGATGTGCCGAAATATTTTTGTTGCCTTTTTTTCGGCTTTTGTCACCGTCAAAATAATCACGCGCGTTTCGCAATAACAATGCCCGTTTATTTTACCGAGATATTGTATTACGGACGTAAGAAAACACGGGTCCGCGCGCCGCTTAAACAGCGTCATTTCAGCTGATTTATCTTTAACGATATGTGCCGAGTGGGAGGACGCAAAAATAGCGCGCCGTGTAATATGTAATTTGTCGGAATCGATAAAATAAAATATGGGAGGCCACGTGGATTGTTTTGTTACGCCAGCTTCGATTTTCAACTGTTTTCATTTTATGAATCTATAACGATGATTATACGTTGCAATGAACAACTAAAAAAGCCCTCCTTCCATCTCCATATATACTCGTTTGCATAACTGTCACTTAAAGGTTAATATCCACATGTCATCCGCGTGTAAAGAAGTTAAAATTGTTTCATTGTTTCACTAACAATAACAATTGTTCGCACTTATTAAATTGGCATTTCATTGCGGGTAATTAACATAAACACGTAAATCTCACAGCAATATCACTTTTATACATTCGAAATTCAACTTTCCCGCGCAAATATATTTGTTGCTTTATGTATTAATAAAAACTCCCTTTTTACTGCTTTTAGTCATTATTTGAAAAAACATAAAAAAAATACACGTGCACTCCGAAATCATTTAATAAAACAATTTGTATATTTTATGCACGCAATTTTCAGTTGCTGTTACAATATTCCAACTATTTATGAATTTATTACTTAAATAAATAGCGCTTTCATCCCTTGCAAATATTGATAATGATTTGGCAAACGATCATTTATAGTGTGTTGCTTCGTTCTCAATTTGTAAAACAAATTTGTCCGCGCTTTATGACTTTATATTCATTTAACGTATGAATATTTTTACCGTTTCGCACAAAACTGTTTTTCATGCGCAAAAACACATATTTATAATTTCATGAACTTTGTACGGAATACTAAATAATTATACGTTTCGTACCAAATTTGTTTTATATGGATATATTTTAGGCAAAAAGATCCGCGTCGAATAAAATATCGCTTTCAGAATTGCGGGCCAAATTTGACACGGCGAAAATTGTCCGCGTTTCATATTATATTTACAAATAATCCGAGGTCGACGCCGACGGCAGAAAAAAGTCCAATAATTAATCGGACAGTTAAAACGCCGACGGAAAGGTCGCTAAATAATCAAACAAGTGCGAGAGCGCCTTGGGAAAAACGTATACGATAAAGCTGTCGATCGGTCTCCCCTAACTGGTCATTTCTGCCCGGGCTTTCGATAAGCGTTTGTTTCGGCAAAGGAAAAGCGCACGGCGATCTATCGGAAGTCCGAAGACATTTATTACGACTTTAACTGGACTTTGTGTTTATTCAGCGACTGTTCCTCTTTCGCCGCTTTTTTCAACTTTCCGCTGTTGGATTCCGGGCACGTAGCGGGACGCCGCTTCCCTTCTATCCCTTGTCACCCAAACCTCGATCTTTCACTTTATCCAGTGGACACCGATCCACCCTTCGGACGGAATATTATTTGACTCTAACTTGCGATCTGACACCTCGCGAACTCGCAAATATAGCCTGACCACTGGTTTTGAATTTTTCACCGACTTTGTACCGTCCGACTTGCCATGAATTTTGCATGTCCTGCTTATTCTCAACGCCATCTGACGTACATCTTATTACCGTCGCAAATCGGGCGCGCGTTTCACCCTCTAGTTTTGAATCAATTGAAATAATCTTGAACTCTGCTCAGAATCCGGAAATGTGCAAAAACACAACCTGTAAATTAGTTATTGGCCCATTCATTAGTGAAATTCGTCGCGAGAAGGTGAAATTGCATTTTGGAGGTTACATGATAGAAATATGGTATATGGCCATTTTTGAAAAGTTTTCAGAATACTGAATTATTTATTCATTTATTTTTTAATCATTTCTTGAATTATGACGTAAGTGTCTTAAATTAAGACACTTTTATAGCTCCAGTCTTAATGAAAAACACCTTTTCTCAGAAGTTAATATACAAATTCATGATAATATATAAAATTTCGACTTGTTTGATACACGTCTTTTCATGTCGCGAACTAGAAATGAAAAGCGCACATGCACCGAAAAACGACACTGATCAATATAAGGAAACGAAGTTTATTTATTCAGCAGAACATTTGAATTGTTTCAAGATTCATATTTATGTAAAATAATTTAAACCGATTCGGAAGGTTGACTTGGCGTGACAAGTTCCCGCGTTCTTATATTATACTCCGCGATCCCGTGTTTCGCAATAAAGAAACTAAAATAAAGACAAACGCGTACAATTGGCACATGAAATTTAAAGAAGTCATAGCAAAGCAATGGGTGGCGTTCCGTCGCCCGATCCACCCGCAGCGCTCGAGCCCTTATTCTTTTCTCTTTCTTTCCACCTCAGCGAAAATTTACATTTCCTCCCTCCGTCGAAACTGTCTGTTTATCCCGCTTTCTTTTAAAGAGCCGCTGCTGGCTATATCGGCGCGCGCCCCTACCCCCTTAATCTTCGTTGCTCCTCATCGAGCCCGCAGCACCTCATCTGCCACAAACAGAGACAATCCGCCATTTATGTCGGGATTACACTTCGTTGAATGATAATCGAAAATATGCCCAAGAATAACTTAAATCATTGGAGAAAATGTCAATACGCGAAGATGAGGACCAACTTCTTGCCGTTGACAACATCTTTTCACTCGATTCATCAAATATAATCAATTATTTCCGCAATAATGAATACAAGAATATAATCATTCGAATTATTCGTTGTGGAAAACTTTATATCAGAAAGCTATATAATAATGCAATAAGAAAAAGGTTAAATTAATTATTATTAGAAAAAGGTAAAAAAAATGATATTTTATTTTTTATTACGATAGCAATATGCTGCAGTTACACGGCTGGCAAAGTTAGGATTAAAATTACTCAAAAAGTTTAAAAAATTACTATACTGTATGATAAACAGAGGACAATCGCCATAAATGAGTAATTTTTCTTATACAGTATGGTAAAATCATTAACAGTCGACGGTAAAAGTGTTCAACTACCTTACCGACAATGCTC
>JABFPQ010000799.1:0-10137 GCA_022817265.1 Masnerella sp. ZL-2020 | reverse complement strand
GACATTTTATAAAAAATCTACGTGCATTGATAAAATTCAAATTTTGATAAAATTTTCTTTACGACGTAACATTTTTCAATGAAGTTAAATAATAATTAATTATATCTCTTGATAATTATAGTTTCCCTATTTCCCCTCAAATTCCTTCTTTTTTTCTTTCCACAAACTCAACTCCAAAAAACTACTTTCTCTCAGTTATAATTCAAAAACTTCGATGAATTCGGCCGTTTAAAAACTAAACTTAATCAATTTAACGGCCGCATCTCGGCCGCATCATTTTTCACTCGGATTGCAGTGGAAAACCGTAGCCGTTGATTTACACGTTCCCAATATAACTATATCTCGGCCAAAGTAAACAGCCCGAAGAAAAGTTATGAAAAAGTAGCGGAAAGAAAATAAAGCAAAAAAAAGGTCGGAATCGCTGAAAAACGGGGAACAAAAACGTTCCATTGTCGGTCGCGGACTAAGTTGGCGTAGCTGGCGTTTCACTCGTTATGGTAAATGGTCTGTCCTCGAGGTGAGCAAACACTCGTGCAAAGATAAGTGTAGACGGCGCACTTGACGCCGTCTCGAGACATTACGAGCGCTGTCCGGGCTATCTGGCTGGTCTGACCACTTAAATTCCGAGTCTCGGCTTGTCAAATGTCGGTGTCACCGTTACCGGGATAGTTGTGTATTCTGTCACCGTCGATGTTTCGTCGGCGAAAACTGTCGCATTATGCGCCGGCCCACACCAACGTCGCGCCACGTCACGTCTTCCGCTGCTGCCG
Source organism: Masnerella sp. ZL-2020 (assembly GCA_022817265.1). Classification (NCBI taxonomy): domain Eukaryota; kingdom Metazoa; phylum Arthropoda; class Insecta; order Hymenoptera; family Scelionidae; genus Masnerella; species Masnerella sp. ZL-2020. Next base: position 9,367 of record JABFPQ010000799.1, on the reverse strand, counting down.
CTATCAGATTTTATACACGAAATTGAAAAACCTTATCTTACGTGTTGTATTACAAACAACCTGTACGCCGTTCAAATTTATCTCCGAATAGAATGACGCTATATTAATCCGGAGTGAAATAATGTTGATATATTGCGGTTGGAGTTTTATTTTTAATACGGGGCCAAAATTTGATCAAGTGATTTTAAATGAGCAATTTCATTGCATATCATTTTTTCAAAATTAGAAAATCGTTATTTTATTACGACCCTCAAACAATTTTATTTACTTTACGAAACAAAAAATATTCATATTGCGAAAAAAAGTTCACATTGATCCTCTACAATTTGTGATTTAATTTGATCAAAAATCCTTAATTCAAATTCAAACATTTTAAAATAAAGTAAAATAATGTGTGATACTTTTTGTGTTTTTATGACAAAAGTAGCTTAAACTAAGATTTTTATTTTTGTAATGATAACAAATAATTTTAACTAAGCGATTTTGTTCAACATCATTTTTTCAAAATTAAGAAAATGTATATTTTGAAATGAGCAATGAAGAATTTATTTTATTTTCTTAAAAAAAATTATCAGATTATGCAAAAAAATACACGACGATCTTCTAAAATTCATTATGCAATTATATTATAACTCTTTCAAATAAAACTGAAACATTGTAAATTGAAAAAAATGAAACTACCAATTATTAAAAGAACTTTCTAAAATTTAAGTCTCTAAATTTAAAGACCTTTAGAATTTTACAATGTTTCTTCTGAGAAAAAATGTCTAAAACCAAGATACTTGTTGTTTAGTGTGGAAAATTACTAAGAATTGGTTTTCAGATTAAAAGACGAGTGTTTTATCTCTAAGATATGTATAATTATTTGTTAAAAAGAGAGGTCATTTCAAAACTTGACCTTAACGATATGTCTTTTTAAACTCTTGAACGTATTTTAACACTAGAACGCCCGACACTTCTTTAGACAAACATAGATTCATAGATTAAAAAAATATAAAAAAAGAAAGAGAGGTCCTGGCACCAGGGTTGCCAGTAAACAAAACTTGGTCTCTCTCATATCTGTTTATTTACATAAGTCTTTCTCACTTTTTGGCGACTTTATCGCCAAATACTGGCCACCCTGCCTGGCACAAAAATGTGCCACTGGGCGTTCTAGTGTTAAAGTTTGGAGTTTCATCAAATAGATTACGATTAATCATTTCAGAGGCAATAGACCTACATAATTGGGCTTTCAAATTATTAATAGTATTTATGTTAGTTTGATTTAATATTGAGTTGTTAACTGGTACTAGGGACTTATTTTTAAAACATTTAATTTTATTCCAGAAATCAGATGATGAAAGATTTGAGTTTATTGTTTCGCAAAATTCTCTAAAAGAATTTTTCTTTGCTTCTTTAAAAATTTTCCTACAAAGAGCACGAGTTTTATTTCTCTCAATTTTATTAGATGTATTTGGGTGAATTCTAAACTCTTTCTCAGCAGCACTTCTCTTATCTTTAATTGATTGACAGTCGTCATTCCACCAGATAGACGGCTTAATATTTTTATCAGAAGATTTATTATGTTTAACAGGAATTTCATTAAAGTTTAAAGTTTTGTCAGAATCACAGATGATCAAATTTTTAATCGCGTTATTTGGTGTAATTTCAATTATGGAATCTTTAACTAAATTTATGAATGAATTATAGTAAGTAGAGATGTCCGAGAAATTTATTTCTAATTCTGAAACTTTAGCATCAATGATTTCGCGAAATTTATCGAGATTCAGACTTTTTACCGAGAATTTATGTGAGACAAAGGGATTATCTAGTACTTCAAAAGAAAATTTAACATTAACAGGTAAATGATCACTTCCCAGCTGATTATCGCCAACTGACCAATTAGAATAAATTATCAAATTGTTAGAAATAACTGTTAAGTCAATTGCAGACGGAGAACTCCCATTGTGCGGAAAAAAAGTAAGAGCCTTATCATTTAATAAATAAAGATTATTATTTATTTATTTATTTATTTATTCACTATACGGACCAAATGTCCAATTTGTTTTTACAAAATTTTACAGTATATAGAAAATTAGGCCATTTGTTATTAGTAGTTATTGTACATAATTTGAGTCGTAAATATAATATCACAGCTGAATAAAAGTACATTAAGTAAATTTCAAAACTTTAGATTTAACTGATGACATAAATTCAATTTTTGTTAATACAAAAAGATCCAAGTTGTTAGAATTGTTAATATTTTTTATAGATGTATCCAGTAGGCGGCTTTTTTTCTCCATGCATAAGATTATACCGAAATAATAACAATAATAGTTGCAATGCGCCTGCACAATCGAGTGGCACTAAAGAACACATGGAATTATCAGACAACTGTGAATCCAGTACATCCAGCTTTTACAGCAGTTTTCTTAACAGCAGCTGCAGTTGTAATACTGATCAAAAGCAACAGGTATTTATACTACATATTACATATTTTTTCAGTGCCATTTTTTATCTGATATAAATGTTAATAACAAATTACTAATATCTACTTGAAGCTAATTACATAATCTATACAAAAATTACAAAAATAAATTTAGGCATAATTTAAAGCTATATTTTCTCGCACACTGTAATATAACTTAGTTATTTCCGAAAGATCCTATAACGCATACAATTACTAAAGTGATTTCCATCAATTAATTAGTACATTTTTTCTAGCAAACATCAAAACCTCGAACAAATCCCAGACCGGAACTCGTTCGAAAGGACCCGCCTTGGTTAGAAGGCGTACAAATGACTTCAAAACTGGTGTATGAGTATCAAGTTGATACTAAATCTATGGACGAGGTGCTGCAATCTGATATGAACATATTAAAGACCATTAAACAACCATTGTTGGTCAACAATCAACTCGATCAGTTGTATTTAGACTTGGAATTGGAAGGGTTTGACACCAAGCTTGTATTAGACAACAGCGGAAGCGATGGAGAATGTAAGAAATTATTTTTGTTATATACTTTTTCATGCTGCCTTACCGACTGAGAAAATCAAATAACTTGTTAATTCATAAAAAGACCCACATATAATACATGTATGATTTATAATTTTAGCGCATTTCATATGCAGAAAAAATCATATGTAATTCATAATTTTCTGAAATATTTAGCACTTATAGTAAACTTGCATTCAGTCTTCATTAGAAATGTAAACTTTTCATTATAACATTATGCAAAAATTCTATTATCTTATTATTGAACTGAACCAAAATCACAATAGCTATAAACACGGGAAACTGGAAAATTAATATTTTATCTTGGTCAGTAAGGTAGTCAGTATTTTAAAAGACAAATGATTATCATTTTGTTTATTGCAGAATTTTTTTGCAGTGCAAGCTGAATGGGCCCATGGCGAATTGTAGCCTGTCAACGACGAAACGCACCAATTGTTAACGCGTTTTTGCTCTTGTCGCTTATACAAACCAAACTTTCATTGACATTGCTTGAAATGCTGCATTGAACTTTAAATATAATCATGACACATTTAAAAAATAGCTTACCAAATGACAGTAAAAAAAGAAAGTTTCTAAAATTCCATATTGTTTATCTAAATATTAAGAAATTTCAATGCAGCATTTTTCAACTATTTGAAGCCAAAGTTGTAGCAGTGAATTTTGCGGTAAAAATCGGACGGTCCAAACCACGATGGGAGAGTATAAATAAAATGTAGATAACACGAACATGACGATCACTTGTAATCCACATCGAGTTTCATTTATTTTTCGCATTTTTAATTGAAATGCAAGTTACATATAATCATGACTTTTTTGGTACTTGAATTTTCCACTATTCGAAAGATTATTAGTTTTGAGTCTTCCTTCCTGCGGAAATGATGACTTTTAACCCTTATTTCTCTGGAATATCATATATGATACATCTAATTTGCAAATTTTACTCCACCGCCAAAGTTTATATATTTAATAATATATGGGTCTCGTAATGGGCACCCTCGCAAACCATTAATTACAAATTTGCACAAATTTTGGTCGTTTAAGCCCAAAGAAAGAAGGGTTAAAGACGATTGCTATGTCATAAATTTACGCAAAACAGAAGAGTCGCAGATCTGAAAAGAAAAATCATATCAATTCTTGTGGTGTTATATTGTTGCAACATTTATTGAGAAAATATAAAAGTTAATATAAGACTGATTTTGCATAATGTAATAAAAGATTCGCAACTGAAATAACATTCACGAAATTAATTTTCTTCGATATATTTATAAATTTTAACTTATAAGCAATAAAATAAATCACAGTATATTGAAAAATATGCCTTTCTGAATATATTTTCTCTTCTACGAACAATTCAGCATGTGAATTTGTAGATGGAATTATTTCATTTCATGAATTTATATTAATAAGTATATTATTTGGAATGCATTTATTAATTTTAAGTATATTATTCTGTATACATGTTAAAATCATCTCTGTGAAACACTAATTTTTATCAGTTACTAACTTTATTATTACTTTATTCAAAATGAGTTCTTAATTAAGAGAGAGCAGCCTTATCATGATGTTGATTTTATACAACTTTTACAACTTTGATATATTTTACATTAATTTAAAATACGAAATAAGCTTCGAATAAGTTAAATGATAATAAGTTTTGCAACAATTATGGTTTAGTTGACCAACAAGAGGAATTAATTTAAAACGAAGTAATTTTCACTGCAAAACGTTCCTCTAACTTAAGGAAAATACTAAATCCAAAGATTCAAACCTAGTTTACATACATTTTTAACATGTCCAATTTCACTGATATTTTAAAATATTAAGAATTTAAAAATGAAAAATGAATATACAAATAAAGCTAATGTAAGTACATTACATATTTTTTTTCAGTAGTCGAATTTAACTTTTTTCATAAAAAACTGATTATGTTATTTCGTTCTACTTTGTTAAGAGTATTTCAACTTAGAATAAGTAAAAAAATTATTCTTTACATAGAATCTTTATATTGAAAATCGTAATGTTAACATTAAATATTATAATTAAAATGGGCGTTTTTCTAATTTAAATATTAAATATTGGTTTTCAAAAGTTATTTTGAAAACCATATATTTTTTTATAATTTTATTTCAAAGACAATTTACTACAATTTATAGTTGAAAGTTATTCAGTTTTAGAAGAATAAAACTAAGTTGAACTATGGTGCATTTTATACATTTCTTTTCTACATAACGAGAAAAATTTAGGAAACTCTAAGCTATTACAATACAATTATATTAGGATAATGTTACTGTTAGTGTAGTGATTTCACAGAGGGTTTTATCAATGACATTTATACTACATTCCGAACAGGATTAATTTTACATTAACTCGATCACTATTTACACTTATATAAACTTAACAAATAAGATATCAACGAAGTATTTTTATACGTATGTTTGAATATATTTTTTTATTTTCTCTAAACGAAATAGAGCCTCTAACTTTTTAACATTTTAATAATTCCGCGACTCGACTCGAATCAAAATTTCAACATTCAGGAATAAAACCAAATGAGATGTGTACAAATTGAAATTGTGTTTTTCAAAAATTTTCTACAGCCATTTTGAAAACCGAGTCGCGCTTCAGGATCATCTTATTTCGTGGATTGATGCATGAATTGTATAGTCACTCTTTAGGGTTAATTAGATTTGTTTAAACTTGAACTTAAAAGGTCCACTAATCGAGATTTTTATTCGGGCTCAGTTTTCGCTAAAGAAAATTTTCTTGAAATGATCAATAAAAAAATCGGCTCAATTTTTGTGGACCTTTTAAAAAATAAGAGAATATTGTATCAAATCAGTGTTGCCTTTATACGAGACAGTTAACATTGAATTTTAATAATTTAATTTGGAAGTTAAGCACAACTTAATCAATAATATACCTGAATTTTTTAAAAAATTTTAATTTCATCGGAATAGTTTTATCAGTAAACTTGATAAAAAAATTAATAAATTTGTTGAAACAAATGTTTAACCATAGAAGTAAATTTTCTATGGAAGTATTTCAGCTTAGATTGTAGAAATTTTTATATAACCCGGATTTTGTTAGTTAAACATAATTTTAGTCTATATATGTGATAAAAACGTGATATTTTGCAGATAAAATTGACACAATGCACTTGTCTGAGTAATTAAATGTGCTGGAAATTCTGTTAGACAAATATATGCAAAATATCATTATGTCAGTTGTTTTGTGTGGTTTTTCCTTTTCAGGTTTATGGAATACGGTACTTATGTTGAAAATATTGTATCAGTATTCTATGTAAAATTACACGAATAAATGCATGTGTTTCACAAATAATTTTGAATGTTTCTACTCATTTTTCCTTGTTGAGGCCGGCGACCTCTCTGGCAGAGGCGCAAAAAATAATTAAATGTGATTTTTTATATATCTGAATGCGGTCTTAAAAGTTGAATATTAAATAAAGAAAAGGTTTTTAAAACAAATTTTGTTAAAATTGCTAATTACGTGGATTTAACAATTAAAAGTGACGTCATAATTCGCCAGAATTATGACGAACGTTTTAATTTTAACTTTAATAAAAATAAGTTTGGTGTTTTCAATACATGTTTTTAGGTTTCAAAGAAATTTCTGAGACAAAAAGCAACGATGAAAAAATTTCGTGGAAGACCCAATTGTGTAAATTTATTGAATTTTATTATTATTAATTTTATTATGTGTTGTTACAGTAAATATAATAACTATTGTTGTCAGTTATACCGTCGTGATGTTGAATTTTTTCACTGTATTCACATAATGATGTTATCATATTGAGTAAAATCAACTACAAATTAAATCTTTGGAGAATGAATTTAACTAACTTATCAAGTTAACTTGAATAGGGGGTTCCTTTGGCAAAATATATCCATTATCATTCTAATATGATTTTATATTATTATGTTGAAAATGATGATTGTGTTCAAAATATAAACAAAATAATTTTATATATATATCTACAAACATTTTTGCACGAATAACTTTATTTTAACATTAAAACCGATGCATAATACCAATTCACATTAATGTTCATCAAGTTTTATTCAATAAATTTATAACATTTGTAGTTTATAAATAACATTATAATAGTTGAACAATGTTTCAGGTTACATTTATCGAATCTATTATATCCCCACTACCAAAAACTACCGTAGCGGCGCCAGGCATATTTAATTTTATCATATCCATCTCCAATCCGACGGGTATCCCTGAATGGACACTAGCCATACTAACTATCATTTTTTGCGGAACCTTCAAAGGACCACTAACATTAATTTCAACCTCACACTTTGACGCATTGATCAGCAAAACCACTGACTGGTAACCATCTAGTCGCCTGATCACTGCTAAAACCTTTTCCCCTACCAATTTAACTTCCAGAGACCCATCCTTCAAAATCGGCGTGTTTCTCAATTTCGCTAAATTTAAAAATGCCTTAAAGTGCGAAACCGTCGCCATCTTCTGAGCCTTCAAGTTCAGCGTCTTGTAATTCTCATTAACTGGTAACCACGTTTGGTCACTACTGGAAAAACCAGCACTGACCGAATCATCCCACTGAAACGGGGTCCTTTCGGGATCCCTAGACTTTAATTCATATCTTTCAGGACCCGCGTTCCTTCCCGCAGGATCCAAAGTCTCCTCAAAAGAGAACCGCCTGTCCACCATCCCTATCTCATCCCCGTTATATATAATAACCAAACCTGGCAGGATCATTGCCAGCGCGGACATCTGGTCTTCCCTCTTAGGTCCAAATCTGGTTGCCATTCGATGGTTATCATGGTTTCCGGTGACCCAATTAGGCGCAAAGCCGCACAGAGATGTTCTCGGTGCGTGCGGAATTACGTTCAGGAACTTTTCCACTGCGCTCTTGAGCTGACTTGCGGAGGACCCTTTGTTGACATCTGTTATAAAGGCAAAATTCATCGGTACGTTGGATCCGGAAGAGTAGTACTTCATAGTCATAGGAATTGAAGTATACGCTTCGGTTAAAACTAAGTCTTTATCCTGGTTGTTTGATTTCGCGTGGATATCCAAGAGATTTCTCCAGTTCCGAAGAACGTCATACGTTTCCGGCTGATCTACTGAGTAGATATGATTGAGATAATCGTAATCATCTGGGGGAACATCGTTTTGGGACCTGGGCTCGTCCTTCCACTCTGCATCCTCGTAAAGGTGGTTGATGGCATCAATCCGGAAGCCATTTACTCCACGATCTAGCCAGAAGTTCAACACGTCTTCCATTTCCTTTCTCACATATTCGTTCCGAAAGTTCAGATCTGGCTGTCCAACCGCGAATTGGTGGAAATAATACTGGTTTCTCTCAGGACTCCACTCCCAAGCGGATCCTCCAAATACAGATAACCAGTTATTCGGAGGATATCGACTTCCGTTGTTAATTTTCGCGTCCTTCCAAATGTAGTAATCATCGTAGGGCTTCATTCTTTTGACACTCATCTTGAACCAATCGTGCTCTGAAGAACTGTGGTTTGGCACAAAGTCCATCAGAACCTTAATACCCAAAGAATCCGCTTTAGTGGTGAGATCTCTGAAGTCCTGCAGCGTCCCATACTCGGAGTGCACGTTTTTGAAATTGGAGATATCATAGCCGAAGTCCTGCTGGGGACTGGAGTAAATGGGAGATAACCAAATCACGCCAGCCCCAGTGTCGCGAATATGCTCTAGCTTACTTGTAATCCCGATGAGGTCTCCTACACCGTCGCCGTTGCTGTCCTTAAAACTGCGCGGGTAAATTTGGTAAACAAGGGCATGTTTCCAGCAGGAGTCATTGAGGCCGTGGATTGAGATTAGGAAGAGCGACAATGTTGTTAAGCATAGAGGGCGCATGTTTAGAAAACTGGCAAACAAACGCTGCATAGCTGAATTTACAAGTATTGTAGAAGACGAAAATATTGTTAAACCTATTTGCAGAATTGTTTCGTCAAACGGGATTACAAAAATACTAGTTCGTTTTGAATGATACTAGTTTTCACTTTCGCGAAGGTTTCTAACTGTTCGTCTGATAATATGAAATAAAAATAGTTGCTTTTATAATAGTTGTAGAAGTCATTAACAGGTCGTGAGAAGTAATTAATGAATATTCTGATAATTCAAATGACAATTTTTATTATTGCAAAGAGATTAAAGTTTTTGTATTTTAGTTATCATCGAATTTATATTAGCGGCATGGAAATAAAAAACTGCTAATATTATGCCTGGAAGTTTGCAAATTTCTTTTATTAAATTTTTGATATCACTAAACATTAGGTAATTCTGGCGTTCATTTAACGTTTTATTATTGTTTACATCGAAAATAATTAAATATAACAAAATATTCAT
>JABFPQ010000798.1:0-10136 GCA_022817265.1 Masnerella sp. ZL-2020 | reverse complement strand
TTCAGAGTTCGGGCAAAGAAAGTCCTAACTCAGAATTTTGTATGGAAAATTGTATTAAAAAATTTGAATTAGGACTTTCTTTGCCCGAACTCTGAACTACGACTTTGTTCCACCGAACCGTCGATATGAACATTGAATGTCATAAATACTTCAGAATAGTATTCCTGACATTCTATTATAAATTGCAACAAATTAATTTCACATTCTAATAGCATTTCGGTTGTTATTGTTGATGACATTCATAAAGTGATACTTTTTAAAAACAAACAATATGATGTTAACAAATCCTGCCTTAAAATTCCCTTTAAACAAGCAACACTGTAAATCATAAACCAGTATTCCCACTCGGCAGCTTTCCAGTTTTTTCGTTTATTTAAACTTGTCGGAAGTCTATGGATTTCTTTGACCGGTTTAATATTTGTTAGTCTTTTATTTACATGGTTAACATAATTTTTTGACAAAAATTTCTTTTTCCATGTATTCCACAGTTGCCGAACGACTCCTAATAAAATACTGTGCATATAGTCTAGACTATAACCCCAAACGCAATCAAAATATTATAAAGAGGCCATAACACTTTCACCTTTTACCCCATGAACAGATCGATTTAATTTTTTAACTTGTTCGATATCGTCTAAATATGACAAATGAGATCGCAACATTATGTTTTGACCAGTTAGTTCATATTTAACATTTCGATTAACACATTTTCCTGCAACGTAACACCAACTACAACCGAAATAGCCATTGAATTGATATCTATTTTGCATTATAGGGCGAGCCACGGAATCTACTGCACATGAGAATAAGAAACAGTAATAAGTCACTAATTTACCGGATTTTGTTATAACATTAATACCTTGCGTAGACAATTTTTGCATAGATTTCAAAAAATAGTTCAAATATAAATTCATAGCTACGGCGTGAGGTTCAACACTTGTGTACCACAAAGCAGCTAACAAAATAGTTTTTAAACGAATTTTGAAAGGTAGTTCGTTAATAATTAACTGTATGGACCACAAACTTTTCGCACTACTTTTTAGCATTTCTGCTCCATCGACGTTTACATTGAAAGAGATAACATAGTTCTCATTACTATCATCAAAATCATCCTTCAGCCGTTTTACTGTCTCTTTATAACGGTTCGTGTCTTGAACATCATGGATTGTTTGATCTTTATTTTCGGAATATTGTTCGTTGCATCGATTAATTACTTGAAAAAAGGTTTGTATGTTTTCATCTTGTAATAATGATCGAAGCTGATGTTCAATGTCAAGAGTCAAAAAATAATTATCTGCGGTCGAAGAAATATTGTATGTTTGATTACACTTGTCACAAAGTATGGTCTTATTTTTGTTAATATTACTTCCAGTTAACGGTTTCTCTAATTGCACAGAACATTTAGGACAATAGAAAATGAAATGCATTGTATTTTCAAATGGATTGTAAAATTTGGCAAGCAAATATTGACTAAAATTCCAATTATAAAATTCAGCACCCGCAAGAGCTTTTGCAAACATAAATAATGCATATCTGACCGTTTGCGACAAATGAAAACGCAAACATATCGCTTGTATCATTACGAGCACATCAAAGACGCTTAAGTTTGATTGCGAAAACATAATCCAATTTCGAAAACGCGAAAAATCAGACGATTCATTTGCATCGAGGTAAGTTTTCTGGTTGAAGTCAGCTGTATCATCGAGGTCGTCGTCTTCAGCAAAGTTGTTTAGTTGTTCTTCTGTAGTCTGTTGTCCAAGCATCCTGTCGCTCACCCCAGTGGGATTATGTGTCCTTCCATTTTATTTTTCTTCGTCTTCTTTTTCTTCATCTGATGACATCGTTTCTTCATAATTAGATAAGTGAACTGCAAATAAATATATATTAACGGTTAAATTTTATAAACAAATCACAATGAAATTCAATGAAATATAGTAGTATATTTTAGATATTTTTCAGAAAAATAATAATAAATCACAACTACATTACAATTTTTCTAAAAAAATTCTATACAAAATTTTAATTAATTCAATAAGTTCTGAATTTCAGAAATGTAGATTAATTTATGTCAATATGCTGAAAGGCTGGCGAGGTTTACTTACCATAAGGGAACACTTACGTTACACTTACACACAACGTTATTGTAAAAATGTTGAATCAACGTTGAAATAACGTTTGCGAAGAGTTGAATCAACGTTGGATCAACTAGTGAATGTTCGCTGAAAACATGTTATTTCAACATTTTCCATCAACATTTTTTCAACATTATTTCAACAATAAATTATAGCGTTGAAAAAATTTTCAACATTATTTCAATGTTGAAATAATGTTGAAATCGTTGATGAAAAACGTTGAAATAAAAACGTTATTTTCTTGTAGATGTCCCCTTAGGGAATATAGTCAATATGCAGATTGAATCTCTCATTTCGCTATCAAATAAAATATAAGATATATCTCAGAACTGTGAAACTGTTTTTAAAATATGATTACCTAATTTTGTAATTAAATATGAATTTATTTCTAGATTTAGAAAATGACATACTTTTACATTTATTAATATTAATTTTCAAACATTTCAATGAACACCAATTAAAAAATAGTTATAAATAATTTGTTATTTTGTTATGGAGTAAATCATATATATAATAATAGCGGTTTTCTGTGACTTATTCATTCACTTCCGGAATTGTTATTCACTTTTTATATGTTTAAAAAATTATTTTTAATTATAAACAGTTCCATTCATATAATATTATTTCCAAGAAATCGTTTCTCTTTATCAAAATCTATTTTCATAATTATTCTTGTAGTCATAATACAGGGTGGCCACTATGAGGAAAACCTGGAAAAGTCAGGGAATTTTTGTCAAGTCAGGGAAATAATTCAAATTTAGAGTAAAAAAAATTTTTGTTTGAATAATATTTGTTTTTTATTGATGTATTTGTTTTTTAGAAATTTGTTTCAGAAATATAGTGGCCATCTTGTAATAATACACAATTATCAATTAAAATGAGACTGACTAAAAATTAATAAAAATCCTTGATCAAAATCTCTCTACCGGTAAGAAAGATTTTAACTTTTATTAAAACCTCAAAACTAACACCATTACCAACTTACAGACCATCGTCACAACGGAAGTTTTCTCCGTGACTTCAGACAGATTATTTGAATTCTCTGAAATTCTCGATATCCAAACAATCGGAATTACAATCACGTACAATTCCTGAACATTTATTACATCGATTCGAATAACATTGGAAGAAAAATAATTATTCAACAAAAATTGCAACAGTTCAGTGTTTCACGTTGGAAAACATGTAAAATGGGAAAACCCAAAGCTAGGACTCGACCTTACCGACGGTAAGTGGGAGGAGTCGGCCGGTCACGTGACCCACCGTAACAAGCGACGCGATTTTCACTTCGCATCAGTCGCTTGCCGATAGTGCTCGAGAAAAGACGTGTCGAGGAAAAATGCCGGAAATTTTCAAGTTAGGCGACCTAGTATGGTAAGTAAAAAACAACTACTTTCAATGAACTAAAGCCCACGTTTTGCGGCTCGATCTAACCGAGCTGTTTGTTTTATTTCCAGGGCGAAAATGAAGGGTTTCTCGCCGTGGCCCGGCCGGGTAAGTTGGTCTCCGCTCGTCCGCCAATAGCGCGCGCGTTTGTCGTCGCTATTATGATTATGCGGCTTTTTTTGCCGGCCCGTCGAAATTGGCGGTTTATCGGACTCGGTTTATTTCGCGCTCCCGCCATCTTCTTCGGATTCGAATTAGCGCGCAATCCGAAGCGATTCGAATTCGGGGCTTTTCGCGCGGGAGACGCGCCGCCGAGCCTCATGGTTTACGTGGCAACAATTGGCTGCTCCGAACAGGAGCGACCCGCCATCCTTCGTTTCTCACGTTTATCCTTAATTTCCCATTCGCCGCAGCCTTTCACGTCCAGCTTATTTCTCGCTTTGACGTGTGCCATTTTTGTTTACCTTTTTAGGTTATGTTGTCCAATATCTCAAATATTTTTAAGGTTAATGTTCGTTCACAACAGTGAACGAATATTCCTTTTTTGAATATCTTGAATTCAATGGAATCATTTGTTTTTTATGAGTAAATAAAAGTAAACAAATTTTCAAAATATTGTATTATGTTTTTTTTATATTCATATTTATTATTATTATTATATAAAATATATTATATAATATTTATACATATTTATTTATATTTTAATATAAAATTAAATATTTTTGTATAATTTTATAACAAAAATTTTTTTTATATTTAATTTGTGCTGTACATTTGTTTAATTATTATTTATTAAAAATCTTAGTTATAGTAAAAAATTAAACAATTTTCTAATAACTTAATTTTAACAAAACATGAAAATATCTTAAACATTTAAAATGATCACATAATTTTTTTATTAAGACAAAAAGAGGTTAATAAACAAAAATAGGATGAGCAACATTTTAATGTTTAAACAAAAAGGCAACTGAAATGGTGAAACTAATGAGAAATTAAGATGTTTTTTCTAGTACATTTGAATCAATAATGGAGAGGATTTTAATTATAAACACAATAATCCATTTTTATCATATATTTAATTATTTAATGTTTTAATATTACTTAAATGAAATTTTTAATTGGTTTTGTGTTAAAAGATCAGAATAATTCAAAGGGTACTTTGCAAGAATGATTTGTTATCAGAAAATATAATATGAAAAAATTTGGTGAATTTCAACATAAATATCATAATTCCATGTAAAGGACCAAAAACATTTTATATATTTTTTTTTCTGTAATATAATTTTTTCAGTCAAAAAAATTGAAACAATTTTATTTTCTGGAATGAATAATTTACTATATTTGAATTTTGTTTTTTAATAAATTTAGTACCACGAATAAAATGTTTATAGTAAATTAAGATTTTTATAGAATTTTATATCTAAGAAGTTCAGTAAGAAAAAGAATTATTCTTTGAAAATTCAAAGAATAATTCTTTTTTTGAAAACAATTTTTTTACTGATAATATTATTAATGGAATGTTGTTAATATTATGCTTTTTTAAAAAAGTATATGCAGATTAATGTGAATAAATAAATTTTAAGGTCTCCAAGCCCACAAAAGACTTGAAGAAGCCATCCGCTACTAATAAAAAATCCCCAGTTTATTGCATATTCTTCTTTGGATCCAATAACTAGTAAGTTTTATATTATTTTACTTAATAAATTTGAATTTTTAGATTGTCAAAACTAAAATTTTCAATTAATTTATTTTATTTGTTTTAATTCATTCAGATAAAATATAAATTTGATAAATATTTTCATAGATTAATTTAAATTTATTTTTCTAAAGTATTATTTTCTCTATATAGTTTTCCAAGATTAATATTAGTAAATATTTTAACTTATGGGAAAAACATGCGTTTTCTGAATGAAATTAGTGGATAATATGAGAATTTTTCTATTTTCAGTGCTTGGATTGAAGAAAACTCTATAAAACCGTATCTGGAATTTAAAGAAACGTTAATGAAGTCCAGTAAAACATCTGCTTTTAAGGATGCGGTGGAAGCTATTGAAGATTTCATCGCCAAAGGAGAAGTATGTTTCCATGGATTGAAAATAAAATTAATAAAAATTTTGACAATTTATTTCAACAAAAATAATTTATTTAATAACAATGTCTTCTTGTAGATCTTTGAAGATGAAACAAATTCCGAGTCCATGTTTGATAGACTCAAGGAGGAAACTGAATCAACAGAAAAGAAGACTCCTAAGACCACACCAAAACCAAAAAAGGTTTGTTTTTTGTTTAAACATCGTACAAGATTCTTTGTTTCATTTATTTAGTTAATTTAACTTGTTAATTTTAATGTAAATCATGATTTCTAGGAAACACCAAAGGTGAAGAGACTGGACACCAGCGACATCACGCGACCGGCAAAGAAAATGCGCAAGGACTCGAGTACCAGCAACAGCACTTACAATCGTCTAAGTAGTGTAAGTCCTACGCTAAATCATTCTCCACCAAGAAAATCTGGTTCTACGCTTCTGAATCGACCAACTAGTATCGCAAGGCCTGTAAGTATCAAAATATTTTTTAAATAATATTCCCAATTATTTATAATAATTTGGAATTTTTTCTATTTTATATGGTATCAATTTTTTTCTTAAAAAAATTTAATAACTATATTTATCGTACTATGCCGCTATATTGACATATTGTCATATCTACACAAATAATTGTATATGATCCTATAAATTGGGAAAACCCGCTGGATTTTGATTAAATAAGTAAATAAATAAATAATGCATAGTCTTTAATGCATTTCTAATAAATATTAATTTTGAAAATTTTCTATATTTATACAAAAAATGTCCCCATGTAATATATCTGTGACAAATGGCAATAACTAGTTTGGTTCAAATTTTTATTTGCGACACGAGCTGATCATTTAAATCGATAATTTTTCCTGTAATCACAGAAAAACCAAACCAGTTAACTGAAATAATTTGGAAAGAACCAGTTAAGTGTAATATGATTGGGCTATAACCAGTTAACTGCATTCAAAATTGATTTTTTTCTTAAAAAGTATGTTGGTTTGATAATTATCATGGTTTATATAATTTTTATTATTTAAATGTAAATTATTATTATTATTACTTACACTTGTCTTTGTCAGAAAATGTTCATAAATTTCACATATGTTTCTAATTTATTCACACAATATGACATAACAAAATCTTGAGATAAAAATACGCTCATGATTTATTCAAAAGTATTAAGAATCTTAATTTAAGATGATCAACATTTGATACAAAAACATTCAAATTTTTACTGTAAACCATAGTCTATAATAGCTAGAAACTAAACAAACATATATAACAAACAAAAATTAGTTGAAACCAGGTAAGTGACATAAGTTCTATACTTACGTGGATAGAATAATGTACAGTCTCTTCAATAGATTGCAATTTTTCAGTATCTGAAACCGTATACTGCTGTGGATCTGAAAAACAAATATTTAGAAATTCAGTTTTAATTTGGAAAGTAAACGACGTTTTTAATTGGTGGCTGATAAAATCATAATATAATTAAATAGTACAGTACATAGATCAAATATTTATCAATGAAATGTAATTAAGAAATACAAATCAGCAAAATCTGAAAATATTTTCCAATAACAAAAAGTTATTTTCTAAGATGAAAGTAAACATAATTAAGTAATGAATACTTATTTATAATATAATTCTTAAATATTATTTCTGCAATTACATTAGTACTATTACTACTATTTTTTAAGTTTTATTGCATTATAAAAAATCATTTTAATTGAATCCTCAAAAGAAACAAGACTCACAAGTATGATTTAAAGTACTTATATAAACTACATTGATTTTAGTTTTTCAAATATAATCATACATTCATGAAAAAATAATCAATAAAATAAGACATGAAAACAGATTTTAAAAGGCATGTAAAATACTTAATATAAAATATCAAAACAATTGTATCTAAATCAATTCAACTAATGGAAATGTATTATGTTAATCAACAATATTTAATGTATTTTAGGCTTTAAAGCCTGTTTCTGTAAGTAAATAAATAAATAAATAAATAAACAAAAATTAGAAATAAAATTAGAAATAAAAAAATACAAAGTAAATAATAGTAGTAAAAGAAATAAAATATCTATATATTCACTTTTATTTAACATTGTGAACGCGCGAATGAATACCATAAAATGTTATTTAGTTTCTATATCTTTTTAGCACAAATTAAAGTACTTAGGCCTTTACATAAAACTTACAAGAATTAACATGAATATATGAGATATTTTATTAAAAATCACATATAAATATAATATCTATTTTCTAAATTATCTTAATTCAAATATATAAATGAAAATAAGCTTAAAAACAGATATAGAAGACAATTTTGTATTGCTTATTTCATTGATCTAAGTATGTTTAATGAAAAAAAGTGATTTGTTTAGTTACAATTTAAAGGAAAATGTTATGAATTTACAAAATAACATATATTTTAAAATTTTTTATGCATTTTTTTAGCAAGTTACATAATTTTAACAACTTATATTAAATAAATTAATGTAAAACTGTTATATTAGTCATTTCCAATTTTTTTACAATCAAACCTATATATGTAATGTGAAACGTTTTTTATTGACAATTACATAATTAACTGTTCAATACAAAAGCGTTGCAAAAATATAAAGTTCCAACAATAATGTGGTATTTATTAAATAATTTAGGAATGAAATAGAATAATTTATATCATTCTTGATTATCATATAATATATAATAACTTTTTTAATTTCAAAATAGTAAGAAAACAGTATATATAGAACATGAAATTAATATAAAAAATCAAAATAAATTTGGATTAGAGGTGCACAAGCACTAGAGGAATTCCCTATAAAAGTACCCTATGATATATTCGTGCCGCCAGTCATGTCCGCCAGAGTTTCAAACCACGCGACCAAAACCACCCCAGTAGTGTAAACAAACATTACCAAAAAAACTCCAAATTTGAACTAAAATTGCAAATGACCAAGAGGAAATAATCAGTAAAAAAAATATGAATGTCAAATGTCAAAACCTGAATGTCAAAATTCATAGGAGCAATTTAGAAACTCCAATAGCTATGAGCTATAAAACAAACCACCCCTTACAAAAGTTCATTGAACTTTGGAGCAAAAACAATAAAAATAAAGTACAAAAATATCACATAGTAATAAATAACAACAATTTTCAAATTTTTATTTTACTAATTTATCAGAGATGGATGAACTGTCACTGTCATTGTCAAACTGTCAAAAAGTAATTTGACACCATGGCAATGTAGTTACATAAAAAAGAGCAATGTTGTAACAAATGAAATGTGCAAAAGCCAAAGAAGTTAGAACGACGAGAAAGGAAAAGTTTGTGAAATGTGGCGCAAGGCATTTTCGCGAGCCGCGTTGTACCTGTGTGTATGTTGTGGGCGAGCTTTTGGTCGGCTTGCTGAGTAGCGTTGGCGCGGGCCGACATGGCGTTGGCGGGTTGCTGGGGACCGAGGGGCGCGATCACGCTTGGCCGGGCCAACTGGGGCGCGTCAACCGGCGCTCGGCGCGGCTCCGCGGCCGTCGCGACAACGCCGTCGTCCTCGTCGTCGCGCGCGCCTTCTCGCGGTGCGCCTCGCGCGGCGCCCTCGCTCTGCAGCTCCGCCCCTTGTCGCGCCTCCAGCTCCTCGTCTCTGGCCAACTTTGACTCCGCACTCGAACTCTTCGCCGTCGCTTCGTCCGCACTATTTACATCGCACCGCTCACTTGACACAGCACTCAAAGCACTCTCGGATGCCATCTTGGATCCCTCGCACGGTTTGGCACGATTGCGCGTGTTCGGAAAACTCGTTACGCAAATCATAACCTCGAAAATCATCAAACATCCGGTTATAAAGCTGCGAATACTTACAAAATAAATTCATTTTGTTTCTTATCATTATGATGGCGTGATATTGTTTTTATTTGTGTATTTTATTAGCTTTTCTCAAGCGTTGTATATTTTCCTTCTCCGTCTGACGTGGCGTTTGGGAACACAAGAACGTAACTGTGAATTGTGTTTGTGTGTGAACTTTGTCGTTGTGTGGTGGTGAATGCAACGTACGTGAGAAAATAAGCCACGATGAACAATAAAAAACAATATTTCCGTGACGCGGGAGGCAATGACACTGTGTTGGTTAGTGCTATAGAGAAGATAGAAAAGAGAACGTAGAGTCGCATCCGGCGCGACGAGGTTGGAAAGGAGTGGTGAGTTTTCAGTTTATGTTTTGTTTATGTTTATTTGTCATCTTAAGTGCTTTGGAGTAATCACGAAAAATCGATAATTTATTTTGTAGTAAATCTGTGTTTTGACAACCTTTACGTATTTCTGTGTTAATTTGGAGTATTATGTTATTTATATTTAATTCAAAATGTAATTAATTAATGACACGATATATTTTATTTCAGAGCTTTTTTTTCTAGAGTTCAGATAAACCTGCAACAATTTTTCCACCGGAAAAATGGCCTTTTTAGATCTGGATCCACAATTTGTGCAAAGTCTCAAATTGTTACATTCCACAAATAAAGATTCTGCAGACCAG
>JABFPQ010000797.1:0-10139 GCA_022817265.1 Masnerella sp. ZL-2020 | reverse complement strand
GTGTCTAGGGATGTACATCAGAAGTGTAGAGTTCGATTCACTGTGTAGAGGTCAGACACGATGTGTGGTGGTGTTTACTCAGGTAGCTGATGTGGTTCTAACGGTATCTTGGGATACTGCCATGTAGATGTGATAGGTAAGTATGGGGTGGGTGGGTTGTGTTTAGGGTGCCACATAGGGAGGCTATTATGGAATTTGCATGGGTACATATAGGTGGACTAATATGGAATTTAAATAGGTTCATATAGGGGGGGACATTATGGAATTTACATGGGTCCGTAGGGGGGGCAAATATATAATTTATAGGGGTCCACAAAGGGGGGCAAAATTAGTTTTATAAGGGTCCATATAGGAGGGGGGGGGCAATATTGAATAGAGGGTACCATACAGGGTTCCATGTATGAAATATACTGAACTCGACCTCGAAGTTCAGAAATATAATATCTATACGATACATAAAAAATATATATGTATATGGTCCCATACATATTCCATATGAATATTTTCGTCAAAGTTCGCAAAATTTCCGTGACAAAAGCGAAATGATTAAAAGCAGTTAAGAGAAAGACACGTGATCGGGGTCGCGCCGGCTCGGTACGTTGTGGTACCGTTCGGTAGACACACCTTAATCTTCTACAAGTAAATGACAGGATATACTATGACTTTAATAGATAGTGTCTCGTATAATGAACGACATAAAAGAGTTCAAAGACGGCCGACGGATTCCATTATTTCGCTGAATAAAAGTTAGCGAAACGGCCGGATAGATTTGTAACAAATCATTTTAAATTGTAAATTATAGGGACGTTTAATGAACACATCTTTATCGGACAAAAAATGCGGCGATATCGATTGCGATAATTTATGAAACAATTAAAACGCCGGGATTTAGCGCTCGCGTTAAATTGAATGAATGATATTAAGATGAATTATTATCATTTGACGAGAGAAACGTAGATATAACCGCGCGGTTATGAATATTAAAAATGCGCGGCTTTTGAATCGCATTAATTTATGCGCGTCGTAAATTCGTGCGTTTGATAAATAATTACGAATTGTTTGCGAAAAAATTTGTGCATTTTTTTCGGCGCGACGCGAAATACGGTTTTTCGCGAATGTGGTTTACATTTAATAAGAGTGCGTATGTAAAATAAAAGATATGATTTATGAGCTTTCGCTAATTTATTGCGATGCGAGTAAATGATAAGGTTGCCGATGTTAATGGCAAAAGTTTGTAACTTATATTGGTGCGGTGAGATTTATCATATTTAACAGAATATTGAGCGTGATTAACTACGAGGAATAGAGGCGTTTTGCTGAAATTATTACGGTAACTGGCTTTTAATAAGTAATAAAAAGGAGATAGTAATTATTCAATTTGTGTTTTCGAAGAATGGAACATAAATTATATTATTGGAGCTGAGATACGTTATCGCGATGGATTATATAATAAAATTATTAATTAGATATTGTTCGGTCTGAAATAATACGATAAATGTTGGGGCAATTTATAAAGTTTATTGATTCGCTGATCGCGTTTATCGGGGTTATTAGTTCTGGAAATAAATTGGTGTAATATTGGTTTTTATATCGTGTTTGATGTGTATTAAATGTATAATACGTGTGAGTTATAAAATCTACTGAATGGCGAATCGAGTCATTAAATATGGATATCACTTTATGTTGCTGAAATATTGCACATTTTATTATGTTAATTGTTGTGATAATCGAATTATGGTTCTTGTAATATTGGAAGAAATAATGAACAGTTTTTTATGGAGAGGAAGTGATTGGGAAAAAAATTTAGGGAATTTTGGTATTTTGCTACCGAATTTCTAAATGACTACACAGAAAAATCTTTAGCGTAACTGCTGCTCCTCAAGTAGTAACCGCTGTACAAAACAGGGTGTGAAATGCGCGACATCTATGTGGTAGAGCAAGTGTCCGCTATCGGGTAACCATTACTCCGCTCGCGCGCAAACGTTCCCTCCAAAATCTTTCTAACGGTTTTCCCGCCGAAAGCCGAATCAACAAAGAGAAAAGTGCGATAAACAGCGATCAAGTTTCTTGTTGATTGCAGAAATTTGATGTGATGTAGTCTAGTTTCTGGTGAAGTATTGTGATGGATACATTTTTCAACAAATACCTTTTCGAAGAAGTGCACAGCATTTTTTTGGGTAAGTATTATAAATAAATATATGATAATCTCAATCGAATAAAAACATAACCTATAACCGTCACGCGAAAAGTTATTATTTTCCTTTATTGTCATAATGAAAATAATAATTTAATTCAATAAACATTACGAACAATTGAAAATTAAATTTATTTATTTACAAAACTATAATGTTTAGTTTAGTCAATTATTTTTAATTGATTTTTATGGAATTGCAAGTGTCAAAATTAGTGTGTGTACTTTCCGTTCATTGAATTCTGTGTTTAATATTATTTTAAACAAATTTATTATAATAATGTAAATAATTTGTATTCTGTTTTTACTATCAGTATTTATTTGTTTGGTGTTTTTTTATTGTTTAGAAAATGGTGTACAGAATAATAATTTTTATTCATTAAATAATGCTGAAATAGTCGGAATGTTGAAAGAACATTCGCATTTATTGATTGATTTTTTATCATCATTTAATTTTGAGAAGGGAATTTTGTCATTAAATTGTAATGTTGATACTGAAGTCAGAGTTGAAGTATCAAACGAGAAAAAGAATAAATCTGATTCTAGTGAAAAATTACAATCTGAATCATTAAATGTCAACGCAAGTGAATTGAATAATTTGCATGATTCTGCAGCTCAAAAATTAACAGGTATATTTTTTACAATAACGATCATGTATATTGTTTATGAAATATTTTTTAATGGTCAATTTCTAAATATAATATTTGTAGAAAATGAATTCGTTTACAAAAAGAACGACTTGTATCATTTTTTGAGTGACAGTTTAGAAGGACAAATCATATTAGGAAAGTACAAAAACACTGATTGTAAGATACTTGACCATACTAAATTGATTAATATGATTGTATTTGATATAAAATGACAAAATGATCCCATTAGTTACAAGTAAGTCAAGATTAATATTAATTATCCTTATCAAAAAAAATTAAAAATTAAAATTACAAAAATAATTTTTTAAATTTTGTTTAATAAAATATTTTTATTAAAAAAAGTTTTGATCTCATAATGAATGATAATTGATAATTTTTTTCAATTGCAAAAATCTTATAAATATTATATTTTGATGAAAATGTCATAAGAATTTGTTATACTAATTGTAAACTCTCATAATGCAAAATGTTAAGTTAAATATTTTATGTTGTGTATTAATTTATTTATTATTATAATTTATCATTTTTCAAATGTTTGCGTATATAATATAAACAGTTATACTTGTTTCTTAATTTATATTTTGTTTATACATTTTCCATCTATTTGAAAGTATTTTTTAATTAATATTTTGACTAACTAATAGGATAACTGCAGACGCTTTTGGAAAAGCCGCTGATCAAATCATTGAGTTGTTTCCGACGGAGGATAGAGATGTGTTTTATGTAGCATGTTACAAAAATGAAAATAAGGAATGTGTAGCAGTGTAGAGTTTGTATAACCATTACAAATATGTACGGAAACAAATGCGTGATGCTGGATTACTAAACTCTGATAAAGAAAACAGATCAAGTTTTGTGCAAAGTGACCATCCGATTTCAGTTGAAAAAAGTAAATGAATTACTGTTTTTTATAATTATAAAGTCATTATTTGAATTATATTTTTGTTTATTGTTGTTGATGTTTAATTGTAATAATTATTCAATAATAATAATTGTTTTTTTTTGTTATTTCAGGAAACAATTTGCTTTGTTTAACAGACGTTGATCAAGAAAAATATGAAAAGGATGAAATAATTTCTTGTTGGAAAAACTCATATGCAGAGAGGTTAAAGACCTTATTGAATAAAGAAAGAAGAAAAGAAATAATCTCTGTAGAAGAGTATATAAAAAGTTTCCCTTGCTTAAATCCACCTTTGGGAATCGTCCTGGTAAGAACATAATTTCTTATGTTTTTTATGCGTTTTTTAAAATATTTATTACAATAAAATTGATGAGATAAATAAATTAATATAAAAATGTTTTCAGCTTGAACTAGATTTTCAAAATGTAGTTCAAGAGATAGTGACCACCGATAAAGACACCGAAATATCATATTTATCTACATTCTACGAAACTTGGCCCAAACTATCTTTGAAAATTATACAGTACTGTAAGAAGTCCATAATAAAAGACGTCAAAGAATTTGTATCTGAACATAAACAGTTAATTGATCAAGGTGAGAAATCAATTTTTTTATAATATAATTTAATAAAACATGTAAAAACATATTTAATTAATTGTACTTTTTTGAATTATTTGAGTTTGCTAATATTTTTATAATATTTCTCACCTTACAATACAAGTATTGAAATTAATTTCACATTTAATTATTTCAAATTAACAATAAAATTTGCATATACTTCAAGAAAATGTCTACTGCTCATTTGAAAATAAATATCAATTCATTATACACATAATATTTAGTTTATAAACAATATATTTTTCTGATATTCAATCAAATTTTTAATTGATTTAGGTACTTGTCATGACATATTGGTCCTATTAGCGTTACCACTGTGCTTATCGGTGACCAAAAATTGCAAAATTAATAATTCGTCTAATACGATTAGCAAACAGGATGTGTCAAGATCATTTATCTTACACGTAAAAGTAAGGAAAACAAAGTTTTTATAATGTTAGTTTTAATCATTGAATATCGATATAATGTATTTCATTTTTTAGGAATCTAGTGATATTAACGTGGAAAAAGAAAACTTGCAAAAATGGTTGATTTCTATAGGCGAAAGTTCACATCCGTATATTCTGCTCCAAGGAAACATTGAAAATAATCAGTCGTATGTTGTCATAAACGGCTCAAATTACACGTATACAAATTTGTTAAAAGCTGTAGAGTCATGTTTTAAATGTTTGACTGCGACCCGAAGATGGCCATTTGTATGTGATCACGTCTGGTATTTCATCCAAAAAGCTATCTACAACTTCACTCCAAAAAAATCCTATACTGCAGTAAACAAACTATTAGTTGAAATTAACAAATTATAGTTAACTTGTAAATTAAAACTATAATTAGTTTTCTCACAGTTGGTTCAATATAATTTTTAGATTTTTGACTTCATTATTATATAAATTTATAAATTATGGATCTGTTCTCAATGATTAATCATATTCTGACATTCATTCTTGTATTATATGCTCACCCGATTTTGCCCAGAAAAGTAGTTCAAATTGTTATAGATTATGTAGATGATTTTGTCAAAACGGTTTACTTACCATCATTACAACACGATATTTTAGCGATATTGGAAAACGAAAGCATTTCTGATTCTACTTTGCAAAAGATCAAATTAAGTTTCAATGAACACAGTAAGGTTTTTGATCACGTAAATACAGAAGCAAAAAGATTTTCGGTTTTCAAAAAAAGAGGATATATAGACTTTGAACTATTTGAAAACGGATCAACTCTTGTTCCAAAAATTATTGGCAATAATGTGCGCTTAGTACCGGATATAACTTACGGTGTCTATGTTCCGCTTCGAAGAAGCCTTCAATTATTTCTACAAATTCCAGGAGTCCTCAGTCAAACTTTAGACTACATGAAAGAGTTGTCAAATGAATCGCATATTATAACAAACATTATTCAATCTAATTTGTGTTTAAAAGGTTATTCTTTCAAGTTCGACAGTAATAATATAGTTTTACCTTTATATATCTTTTATGATGACGTAGAAACCGGAAATGCTTTGGGCAGTCACGCCGGAGTAAATAAGTTTGGAGCTTTATATACATCAATTGCATGTCTGCCCCCGCGTATATCATCGCGTCTCAATAGTATACTTTTTACAATGTTGGTGCGTAGCAGTGAAAAAAAAGATAGTACTAATGAAAAAACTTTTCAAAAACTCATTGATGAGCTTAATTTTCTTGCGAAAAATGGAATCTATGTAATGTTAAATGGAATTAAAAAAAATATTAAATTCAAACTAGTGTTAATTTTAGGAGATAATTTGGGGCTCAATAGCATACTAGGTTTTGTAGAATCTTTCAAAGCAAATTATTTTTGTAGAATATGCAAAGTACCAATGGAAAAGTCATTAACACAAACTATTGAAGATAAGAGAATGTTGAGAAATCGGGAAAATTACGAGACTGATCTTGAAAAAAATGATTCTAAAATTACTGGTATCAAAGAGCCTTGTGTTTTTAATGCAGTAGAAGATTTTCATGTGACCGAAAATGTAACTGTGGATGTAATGCACGATGTACTAGAAGGCGTGTGCGTGTACGTTATGCGTGAAATTCTATATACATTTATATTTACCAAAGGCTACTTCACTTTGCAAAATTTAAATCATAGAATTAACAATTTTGATTATGGATTTGTAGAAATTTCAAACAAACCACCTGAAATAGACTTTAACCGTGTCAAAAACAAATTAAATTGTAAAATGTCTGCGGCAGAGATGTTATGCTTGGTCCGTTATTTTGGTTTAATAATAGGAGACTTGATTCCAGAATGTGACAAAGCCTGGGAATTATATAAAAACTTGAGACGTATAATTGATATTTTGACGAATCCTAGATTAACACGATCTGACGTTCAAGTTTTGAAAAAATTGATTGAAAATCTGAATAACCTGTTCATTGATCTTTACGGTTTTTTGAAGCCAAAATTTCACATTTTGTCGCACTACCCTACGATTCTCGAAAATAATGGACCATGCATAAATTATTGGAGTATGAGATATGAGTCATATCATCAGCTAATAAAAGCTAACGCACAATCTAGTCATAGTAATAAAAACAAATTAGTTACTATTGCAAAAAAACAATTGTTGAAAATGTTCCAAATGATGCATTCTCCCGAATTTGAAAGCAGTATGAAATTTGGTTCTTGCGACGATAGTAATTTTAAGTCAAAATCTTATTTTTCAGCTAATATTGATTCAGTTCCTATCAAGTATAAATATGTTGAAATTGATAATATCTTGCTCAAACTGGGAACATTTTTAGTAGTTGACATGACAAAATCTGAAATTGAATTTGGAGAAATTGTAGAAATTGTTAAGTTGAAAGATGACATTTTTTTTATTTTAAGATTTACAAGGAATTAACTCTTGACGACCACGTTCATGCATACATTTTGGTTAGTACCTCTGATGATCAATATAAATGTATAAACTACAATGATTTACCCAATGTCGCGCCCGGTTTATCAATCAAAAAAGATAATACACATTTTGTTGCGATGCGGTACAGTTTATAGAATGAAAGATTATGAATTAATAAATTATTTGTACAGTGAATAAATTCTTTCAATTTCAAGCGTTTTTTATTAAAGTGTTTCAATACAAATAATTACCCTATACCTATTAGTATCCATATCTGCATATTTTTTTAATTTGTTTTTTAATATTAAATAATATTGATTAAAAAAATATATTTTAACGATTTCATTATGATCATTCATAACGTATAAATTAGGTTCATAAGATATAATTTTTTCATAATTTATATTTCATATTATGTAGTTTGATTTATTTTGTAGAAAAACGTAAATATAATAAACTTATTCATGTTTACTATTAATTTGTGTGTGTTTTCAATAAATTAATGAATATTAATTGTTAAACCATAAATTTATGCAAGCAGAACAAAAATGTTATGTATTCAGTAAAGAGGTTATCAACGCTAAGTCAAAACTGCAAGAGAACGGCTCTACGCGAATATCGAGTACTCATTACTCGATAAACGGGGTAGCCGTTGCGCTACCAGTGAAATGCAGCAGTTATCACGACTAAAAAGCAGCAGTTGCGCGATTAATTTCTCTGTGTAGAACATTCGTGGAAATTGCTCAAAACGGTCTAAAACGTAAAAATAAACAATGAAATGTTGTCAACATTTTTTTTTCAAAATTTTAACTATTTTTGACATATTTTGAACGACATGAATTCCTATGGTTAAAATTGTAGTGTTTTCGTGTGAATATAACATAATAAACCAAAAAATGTCAAAAAAGCCAAAATGTACAAAAAAAATTTTTTTTTAAATTTTTGAAAAAATCTGAAGGGGTACCCCTTGACATTTTCTTGGGTCCAAAAAATTTTTTTTGAGATATTGGTGACAAATGGCTTAAAACGGTCTAAAACATGAAAATAAACAATAAAAGTTGAAATTACGTCAAAAAAATTTTTTTGGAATTTTCACTATTTTTGACATCTTTTGGGCTATTTCTCAGCCGACATGAATTCTTAAGGTCAAATATGTAGTTTTTTAGTGTAAAAGTAACATAATAAATCAAAAAATGTCAAAAAGGTCACGATTTCAAAAAAATTTTTTTGTCGAATTTTTGAAAAAATTATACTGGATTATTTTGTAAATATTATTAGAAATATTGAAATATTTTATTGACACAATATTTAAATCACAATGGCAAATATTGAAAAAATATTTTTATTGTTTTAAGTATTGTGGTAGTTTTGGTTATATTAAATGCAAAAATATTGCTATATTTTTACATGACAATATTGTTTATAAAAGATGGACAATTTCATATAATATTGAAAATATTCATGGAAATATTGCTTAATTTATTCAAATATCACTTCGAAAATTGTTCAATCATTTCTAATATCGAATATGAAATGCAAAAATATATAGCAATATTCTTACGTGACAATATTTTCTAAAAATATTGTCAATATTTATAGAACATTAAAAATATTCACTCAAATATCACTTCGACAATATTACAAACCCTTTTTAATATTGACCTCTGACGAAAAAACCTTTTAAGCAAACCCATAAAAAATGATAAGCTGCCTGGCTAAAAAATGTGACACTTTTTTTTTTAATTCCGCCGAGTTAATTTTCGAAATTTAATTTGACATAACTATTTCATTTCGCCTGCAATAACGCCCGAAGAAATGCAACCGAGACGCTTCATCCGCGAATTAAAAGCGCCAGACGATAATTGAATTTTTATTGCGAGTCCATAACTATTCCGTGTAAGAATAAAATGATATCTGCTTTTGCAGCAAGAAGGTGGACCAGGTGGACAGACAAGTATTCAACAGTGTGCAGGATGTGGTGGAAGAATAGTGGAAAGGTGGCTGTTACACGCACTCGATCGTTATTGGCACAATAATTGTCTCAAATGTACATCCTGCGGTGCGGCTCTCGCAGAGATGGGGCAGTCGTGTTTTACCAAAGCCAACATGATTCTTTGCAAAAACGACTACACAAGGTAATTTTTAACTCCGACTTTAAGGAGTATATTTTCGCTATAGGATATATCGAAAACAAGCGATTTCGTTGTATAGTTGTTAAGTTATTAGTTCGAAAAATATTTTCGAGAATATACTGCAAAAAATGTGGATTTTTGTTTTTTAACAAAAAAATATTTTCGAGAAAACACTGCAAAAATGTTGATCTTAGATCTTCGAACTTAAAAAATATTTTCGAGAAAACACTGTTAGAAATGTTGATTATAGATCTTCTAACTCTAAAAATATTTTTCTAAATACACTCAAAAAAATTTATTTTCGATGTTCTAACTCGAACAATAACATTTTCGAGAAATACTGCAAAAACGTTAATATTCGATTTTTTAATTAAAACAATATTTTCGAGAAAACACTGCAAAAAATATTTATTTTAGACTTTTTGATTCAAAAAAAAAATTTTTAAATACACTTGAAAAAATATTTTTGATGTTCTAAGTGAAAAAATATTTTCGTAAATACACTGAAAACAAATTGTTTCTGATGTTTTAACTCAAAAAATATTTTCGAGAAACACTGCGAAAACGTTAATATTCGATTTTTCAACTAAAAAAATATTTTCGATAAAACACTGCAAAAAATGTTGTTTTAGATCTTTTAACTCAAAAAACATTTTTGTAAATACACTTAAAAAAATTTATTTTCGATGTTCTAACTCGAACAATAACATTTTCGAGAAATACTGCAAAAACGTTAATATTCGATTTTTTAATTAAAACAATATTTTCGAGAAAACAC
>JABFPQ010000796.1:0-10144 GCA_022817265.1 Masnerella sp. ZL-2020 | reverse complement strand
AATTTCTCAATCCTGTTGCTAAAACCATTATTTAATCAAAATTATAGCATATTATTAAAATCCGAAAAATATTTAGATTATTTCTCTAGTTGAGAAAACAAGTATATTATTTCCCTAGTGGGAAAAATCCACCATTTCTCTCTTCTACTTCCAAAATACATTTTTTACTAAAATTTTACTCAAATAAATCTGTAAAATCATATTTTTTCAAAAATCTTAAATGACACGTGTTTTTTTAATTGGAAAAATGAGACTATAAATCTTTAACAATAACTGAATAATTTGTTGCTAAAATGAAATATGAATTTTGTTTCTTGGTTAATCATTGCTATTATGTTAAAAGATTCGAGTATTGATAAGAAACTCATCCGTTTCCTTTAATCTTGTTACGACACAACGTGTACGAAAACCTTCGGTCATTAAAAGTGTGAACGGTAAACAACATTTGTCTCGAGGAAAGACGATTTCTACTTATAAGAAGAACATTCATTTACGTCGACCTAATCGTAATGCAGACGCCTTTACATTTTCAGGGATCAAATTACAGAATTATGTTCGAATTATGGAAACATAAATCAACACACTATTATTGTATGAAAAAAAATTTTTGTGAAATATAAATCTTTTTTGATTGCTTGTCATATTTCAATTTTAAAAATAATAATTTTTCAACAACAATTTTTAATAAAAATAATAAAATTATGTAAAAAATAGAAATAAAAAAATTAAAAATAAAAAAAAATTTAAATAAAAGTGTTGAAAAAATTTTTTAAATAAAAGTGTTAAAAATTTTTTTAAATAAAAGTGTTAAAAAAAATTGCTTAAATAAAAGTGTTAAAAAAATTTTCTTTTAAAAATTTAATTTTCCAATCAATTTTAATTTTTTAATTTGAAAAAATCCGAAATAATTGATGTGGAATAATTTTGAATCGAGATTACAAAATAAATAGAGATCATGACTACGTTCATTAATTAATTGTAATTGCATTGAGTTGCATCGTGATAAATTAACGTGATAACAGGTGTTTTTAACAATTGTATCGTATTATAAAATTAAGATTTAACTCGTTTGTTAGATTAGATTTAACATTTTAGTGATTATTCATTTATGGCGCTGAACTTTTGAACTTTTGAACTTTTCTGTTCGAATAATTCTCTAATTTTAAACACAGATTTATTAACTTTAGATTGGACAGAATTAAAATAAACAATGTTTAAAAAGTAAAGTTGCGTTGATCAGAAATAATGATTTTCACATATTATTTTTTTCACAGTGTGATAAAAAGTGAACGAAGAAAATAGTTATAACGGAAGTTCGATTTTTTCTACATTTAAATGCAAATTATTATTGGCATTTGCGTAAACGTTGAAATTATAGAAACAGGTTAAATATGCAATTAAATAATTTTACGATTTGAAGTTTATTTTGAATTTCAACTTTTCAATGTTGAATTAAAAAAGTTTGTTTGAGTAAAATTTTTGTAGATCAAGGCAAATTTATTTTTCAAACATTGTAAAATAAATTTTTTTAAACATTATAAAATCATAATATAATAAACTATTATATTATGATTTTATTAATAATTTTAGTTTTTTTAGTTTTTTTATCTATGCTAAATTTTTATATACGTTTGATGAAATATGTTCGATTAAGATCATCACTTTATTCGATCCAGTTACTATATATAAAACTGGTTTTTCTTCAATTTTGTTGAGGTTTTATCGAAAATATCTTATACGACCATGTAAATTAAAGATTAGATAATTTAATCTTAATAGATGTTTGTTAATATAAATAGACCTTGTGAAAAAAGCCGCCTTTTAAACATAATTTCTTTATGTTTGTGCAATTTGTGGGAATTTTATTTGTTTGTTTTATTTCTGGTAAAAATTTTGTTTTTGTGGATTTGAACAATGTTATGATTTATTCTTATTTGTAGACAAAAAGAGAGAAAATATAGCACAATTTAACTTTTAATGAAATGAACAACTTTTTACCAATTATATACTAAATTTTTAATCAACAAAAAACGTATTATTATATATATTCTGATAAAAATTAATCACAATTTTTATTATTAAAATTAAAAAAAGTGAAATTTTTAGGATTGTAGTAAAAAACAAAAAGTCTCAAAATCAAGTTTTACTTTTTTTCGTGATGTTATATTTCATTTGTAAGATTTTGGAGACAATTTTGTTCGATCAATATTTTTGGAAAATCTGCATCGTAAAATATTACCTAATATGTTTTTGCACAAAACGACACATTTCAGTTGAAATATGTTTCCATTTCGACCGAAAAAAATTGATAGCTTCAAGACAAAAGAGTACGGATTTTAATACGACGAACAAAGCAAAATCCCCGATTTGTTACAATGTCATACATGATGATATGTAATCTATATAATATCGACTATACTATATATTGAAATGTCAATTTTTTTCGTTAATACTTTGCGATGTCGGTTTTATCAATGAAAAGTTGAGATGTTGGGTTTTTCCATGAAAAATGGAAATTTCGGATATTTTGTATGTCACAATGCTATGACGTGTCTTACTAAAATTTGCAAAATTCGAAGCAATTTTCGACTTTTGCCATAAATGGGTGCTTTTTTGCTTGTTGTAAAATCCACAAAAATCTTGTAAAAACTCATAATATTCAGATATTTTGTAATATGTAAAATTCAAAAGCTACACTCTAAAAAGTGGTGTTTTATTTTAAAACACCAAATATGATGTCTTAACATTAATGTTAAATAGATAGGCACAAATTAAAACTGAAAAAAAGTTTTAAATTTAACCTATCTTTTCAATATTGCAAAACATTCTTGGTATTTTATAATATAGCACCAATTTTTAGAGTATACATAATGAAATATGACGAAATTTTATATGTAGAACAAAATGAAACGACGCAAATTTGGTGTATGCACCAGTGAATGACCACTCAAAGATCACTTTAAAAACTGGTGCTACAAAAAAGTCTTAAATTAAGTCTTCAGGTGTCTTAGACATTTTCTATTCTATAGATGGAGAAGTCTGAAGTCTGAAGTTAAGATACTGACATCTTAAATTAAGATACTTTTGTAGATCCAGTTATTAGAGTGATCGTACCAGTGAATGACTGAAAAAATTTGAATGGCATCCTTTCTAATACCGTCTACAATGTAGTAGTCATTTACACGTACCTGGTCAACCACTGGTACATTCATCCTCTTCAATTACCTCATTATTTCCCAAAAATCACCCAAAAATCATCTTGCCTAATCCAAAGCTACACTCAAAATTTTTGTTATAAAAGTGTCTTAAATTAAGACGTCAGTGTCTTAAAATAAGACAGTTAGTGACTGAAAATAAGACACTAACGTCTTAGTACAAGACGCTGGTGTCTTAAATCAAGATGTTTTTGTAGTAGAAGTTTTTATAGTGAACCTGTACTCAAAAAACTCCAAAGGCACTTGAAATGTGTCTTATTTGAAGACATTTAGACATTTTCAGTATGTCTTCCAAGAAACATTTTCTTAAATTAAGACACTTT
This sequence comes from Masnerella sp. ZL-2020, assembly GCA_022817265.1. Lineage (NCBI taxonomy): Eukaryota > Metazoa > Arthropoda > Insecta > Hymenoptera > Scelionidae > Masnerella > Masnerella sp. ZL-2020. Next base: position 6,606 of record JABFPQ010000796.1, on the reverse strand, counting down.
TTCTGTTTTTAAAACAAAAATGTCTTAACTTAAGATGTTTTTGTAGTACCAGTTTTTATAGTGTACCTATACTCAAAAAACTCAAATGACATTTGAAAAGGGTCTTATTTGAAGACATTTAGACATTTTCAGGATGTCTTCCAAAAAACAGTGTCTTAAATTAAGGGGACCTTCTCTTTCAAATGCACGAAAAGTAGGTCAACTTTGAAAATTTTGTTCGGGAAAAATAAAAGTCATAGGAACATGCGGTTTCGACTAATGAATATCTTATACTCCCTCATAACCAGATTTACATAAATTTTATGTAAATATTATGTAAACGGCGTGTAAACTATTTACATAAAATTTATATCAATGTGCTTCCTCATTGTCATGTATAATTTATGTAAATCGTATACACATTATATTTTTTTAATCATTTTTTTTATAAAAATGAACGAAAATGTTGATTTCTGAATAAAAAACTATTTTGGAAGTAAATTTTGTTAACAGTCAATTTTTTCATAAAAATTGGAGAAATTTTTTTATGTAAATTTTAAGTAATTTTTATGTAAATCATTTATATAAAATATTTATGTAAATTATGCAGCACAATGAGGAAGTACCTTGACGTAATTTTTATGTAAATAGTTTACAAAACCATTTGGCTATCAGGGTATAGACCTATTTCGAAATTGTGTGTGATACCCAAATTGATGGAATCTATTATCACGGACAAATTAATGGATAAAGTGAATCCCTTTCTCATAGATGAACAACATGGCTTTAGAAAAATGAGATCTACTGTTACCAACTTATTAACATTTCAACATTACACCTTAGAAAATTTAGACAAGAGTAATCAAATTGATGTTATTTATACACATTTTTCTAAAGCCTTCGACTCTGTTAATCACCGTATGTTGATTCAATCATTAGAAAAACTAGGTTTCCAGGGGTCCTTTTTGAAGTGGATTGAGAACTATTTGACGGGTAGAATTCAAAATGTGAAATATAAAAACTATATATCCAGAAATATTTATGTTACCTCCGGAGTTCCGCAAGGTTCTCATTTAGGACCATTACTTTTTTTAATTTTTATAAATGACATAAAAGAAGCGTTACCTAACTCTAATTCACATTTTGCTGATCTTGGAGTTATTTTTGATCCAAAAATGAAATTTAATTTACATTTTGAACACATTATAAATAAATCCAATCAGATGCTGGGATTTTTGAGACGTCTGTCAAGTGAATTTTATGACATTAATGTCATTAAAATTCTGTACTTAGCATTAGTGAGACAAATAATGTTGTATGCGTCCCAAGTTTGGTCCCCGTTTTATCATACACATATATCTAACCTTTAAACAATCCAACATAAGTTCCTCAATTTTGCTGCTTGGAAGCTAAATCTGCCTTCGCCGAGATTAATGCACAATTATGAACAAATTGCTATGTTATTGAACCTCAGCTCCTTGAGATCTTATAGGGACTACTTTGATGTGTTATTCTTTTATAACTTAATTAACCATAATATTGATTCTCCTAGCTGCGTTATACTCTATTGTTCCTTGGTCTACTCCTGAAGAGATACGCGATTTAATTCGAGAATACTGTTCACTATTCCGTACGCTAGAACCAATAGTTACTTTTTCGCACCACTGTGGAAAATGTGTCGTAAAATTGATGGTTTAGACTTAAATGTATTTTGTTCTATCGATAAATTTAAAACAACTGCGAAAAATATGCTTTTGAACGACTTCTCTTAATTATACATATATATTTTATACATATACATACAGAAATGTAATTGGGCGATTGCCTGTACAAAACCGTAAATAAATAAATAAATAAATAAATTAATTTCGAAATTGAATTATGAATTTGAATTTTGAATTTAAATTTTGAATTTGAATTTTGAACTTCAAAATCCTTTTCGACTAAAAAGTAACTGTCGACCGGTCGGTAAAGTAGATTTATACCGAACAAGGACATGCTTATTAGTTTTATCATTATTACGTACCAAATCGTAACTTATTTGTATTAAAACAACAAATACTATATCCCGTGAGGCTTTTAATCAAGTTCAAACATAAATTTTGATACAAAATGCAGATCGAATATAGCACATTTCAACATGTAGATGGAATCCGGATGGAAAACGGATGAAAAACGGATGGAATACCATCCGGACACCTTCACTAGGGAGCTTACAAAATCATGATAAATTAACGGTTAAATTAATTATTATTATAATACAATAAAATATAACATTACTTTTAATTATTAATTTTTAATTTTTTAAATCAATGAATTCAATAGTTTAAGTGCAATAAAGCACAAAAAATTTATATTTTAACGCTTTCTTGAATATAAAAATTATTACAAAATGGCTCAACGATTTACACAATTATGTTTCCGAATAGCGGCGCTACCTTTGTGCAAACTTTGTGCAATTCGTATACACAAATGGTGGCTATCAGGGTATATAATCCTTTTTTGTTTTTAATTACGATATATATTATATGTAAAACAAAATTCATGCATTTTATTTATGAGAAAATTGTTATAAATGGCGGAAGCTTCTGTACGTAAAATTTACGTAAAACGTTTACTTCGCGTTTACTTCATGTTTACTGAAAATTTATTCAAATCTGGCTATCAGGGAAGAATTATTTCCTTAAGTTATTTAAGTTTTCGAAGTTATAAATTGACTGAAATTCAGTTTTTGGAACAGCGCAGTTTTCACAGTGAAAAAATGTCCATTTTTATAACTTTTACCTATCTAGGAAAAAATACATCGCAGTAAAAATTTGAATACAGTTTTTTGACTGCAAAATCTTTATTATTATGGACAAATTCGATTACATTTTGTTTCCGAAGGCGGTCGTTTGTGCAGCGCACATTTTTCCGGCGACTCGGCAAATTGAAAATTATTATTCACCAATTTGGACGCTAATTTGTTGACGTTATAAATTTTACGCACACAATAAATCTGTCTCTTCTGGACGCCGTTATTTCCGCACGATGCAGAGCAATTTCCCCATGGACCCACCAGCCATTTAAAATCACAACTGAAAAAGCAGACGAACACAAGCTCTCTTTATTATACGCAAATGACTAATGTGCGATGTTTTATTCATATCAATGCACTGTACAAAACTCGAAATTTCTTGCTTTTCAATCATACTTGATCAATACTCATACTTCAATTTACAGCTGATTTGAACGATTCAAAAAAGGGTAGTATGTAAAACTTGATTTTTTATTATAACTGTGAGCATATGAAATTATTGTACAATGAATTTAAATATGAACAAAATATTTTTCGTATGTTTTTTTCGAAAAATGTATTTATACAAAAGTGAAATTAGTTTAGGGCAAATTGAAGAAAAATGTATATAAATATTATATCGGTGTCATGAAGTGAAACATATTTTCATGATGTTTTATTTGTGCTATATCTTCGAATATTTTTTTTTGAAAATTCATAATTTTACTATTTAATGTAAAGTTGATTTTTGTAGTAGTTACCTTACGTTGTTGCATTGTTCTGATACTAAAGGTGGTTTGGTAGCAATAGAACATTTTCTTCTCAAAACGAGTTTTCCAGTTTCCTCATTCTTGCAAGCCATTGTTTTATATCGATTTCCTACGCCACATGCAACGGAACATGGACCCCAGCCACCCACTATCCACGTGTACCTATTTTTTGAGCGTTTATCATGTCGATTTATAACGTATCTCGAGACTACGGACATTGAAACACCTCGTTTTCCAATTACATTCGGCACGGTGACCTAGAAACGAGCATTTTAGAATTAATTAAAATAATGTTCGAATACAAGCAGATGAAAAAAAGGGGATTATCAGAAATTTTCATTTTCTTTTCAACATCAGTAATAAAATAGCAATGGTTGCGAAAAACATAACAATTAATGACCTTAATTAATCAGTTTATGAACTCGTTATGCAATTTTCTTTCTTGAATAGCTATAATGTATAGTAATTATAGTTAATTATCGAATTGAGCATGTCCAGCGAAACTCGACCAGAATGTTTAATAGTAACGGCATGAGATATTACGCTGATTATTCTGTTATCGAACTACTTCGAGAGCTTTTAAACATTTTTTTCCAGCATTTTTTTCAGCATTTTTTTAACATTTTCCATAGAAAAAAAGATACGAAAATCAGTTTATTCTATCGCTACATGCAAATAATAATTATTTAGTAAAATAGTAAGCAATTAAAGAAAACCATAATTAGAATGTTTATATTCACATATAAAGCTGTAATTAATTTAATTATTTTAGTAAAATTTCACATACGTTGTTTATTAAAACGTTTTTATTGTGTATAAACATATTTACTATAATAAAACGGTACTCGCATGTGTAATGTGTGCGTTTTATACCCGCATAAACAATGAAGTAAATTCATTTTATAAAGTATGCAGAAGCGCACATAAAAATGTTATATCTTATTCCACAATGTTCTCCGCATAAAATATTCCTTGGAAATAAAAATTCTATTTTATATCTTTTATTTACTCTTTATATGTGCTTTTATTTTGTACCTCACGTTCCTTGTTTTCCGGAAAATTACTTACTGAAATAATAATATCCGCCAAATTTGGTCCTTTCGACCAAATGCTCATAGATTTTTCACTTTTTTGTGCAAAAAAAGCTGCACCTTCGACCACAATGGCTTTGGTTTTCCCGGACGAATCGAACCGCGTGAAATCATAGCGTTGTCGGTGTCGATCCCGGATCATAAACGTGAAATTATTCTCTAAAGCAGAATGTTCGTGTAACAGAATCATGTCCGCTTTAATGTTATACGCAGCCTCTGGTATGACCAATAAACGCGTCACTCCTGCAAGTGAAAATTGATTTCAATTACACAAAGTGAAGTCTGCAACACGAAACTTTTTAATAATCCACGATGTATTTGTTTATTCGATAAATTCCCTATCGAAAAAGGAACCTCGGCCATCGTTCGCTTGTTATAATTGATTTGTATTTCAGTTAATTTATACCACGTATCATTTTCAATTGACGTGGTCTAATTAATAATGCAATTTATTTATCTTTGTGCTCCAGTGGCAAATATTAAATTCGATCGCAGAGATCAACCAAACACGGAATATTGGAAAATTTGCTTGACCTAATATCGGGGTTTCTTTTCCATTTTTAATCACGGGACAAAATTTGACCTTTGCTGTACCGCGACCGTTGATGGTTGATCGATATTTTACATCGAAATTTCAATCTTCACTAAAATTATAAAGTTATTTGAAGGAGCCGGTAGTCTCTTCAAACTAGTTATACTTCGAATGGAGGATTGAACCGGAAGTTCCTCCATCGCTCCTTAGATTGAATTATCAAAGCATATTGACTGACCTCGTCGCAGTTTCCTCTGAAACTTGTTGCTAACTGTATCACAAGTTGAGTCATTGCCGTTGCAAACGCCACAAGTGTCGGTCCTTTTTTTCGAACCCAGCGCGTGGTCGCAGCCCATCGGGTGACATTTCCCCTGCGGACGGAATGGTTCCAAAGACAAACAACCGATCATAATTCATTAGACAGAACGCGCGGAATTTCGACGAGGATTTTGATAAAAGCTGTTTGCAGCTCTTCAACATTGGCTTTTCATTTAGTATTCATTATTTCACTCGATATTATGCAGAGAGTTATTAATACAGCAAATTTGAAATATAAGCTTCGGAATAATAATTATGAAGAACATCAATTTAAGTGATTTATAATGAGTTAGTAGAATAGGTCAAGGCGTCTGGATTAGAAAGTGAAATTGTACTTTGAAACACATTTGAGAGGCAATTTTTGGCAACTGGCATTTTATGTGAGTTGGAAATCGGATGTTAAACAAGAAATATGCGCGGATGGATCTAGTTTGTTAATGCTACAACTCAAATCTTTTACTGGGTTCAGGTTACGGTTATTTTACCCGAAGGTTCTGGTTAAACGATTCTAATCATTTATCGAAGAATTTATAATATTTAATAAACAAACATTTTAATATACTTGCTTTTTATTAACATTTTATGGCAAAAACATTTTTTTAAATAAAAAACTTAACATTTGAATCGAAAAAAATTATTCGACCTACGGGAAACTCGGGCAAATTTTGCGATACACACCATGAATATTGCAGAGTAAACATTTGGCTATTTGCTAGACTTTTTTTAGATCCTCATAGTGTGCAAAATTCAACAACAAAGTATTTATAAAGGGTATATAAAAAATAAACGTAATTTTTCCAAGGTATGTCGTTTTATCCTAGTTCATTATATGGTAGGGCAAAATAACATAGTAATCAGTTTTTTAAATAAATGACCACGCTGACATTGAAAAGTCAAATTAATTTATCGCTAAATTGAAATATAACAATTTTAATAATCGATCAATATAATAATAGAATTATATATTCAAATTCAAATCCCCTTATTAAAATTACATATAAAGGTCATCAAATAATTTTTTGATATTTTATGTCATATATAATGTAAGATTATTAAAATATTTTATTACATTATCATTCAACGGGAATGAAAGTAAAATTATTTACAATATTATTCTATTAATATTTTATGTGTAGTATT
>JABFPQ010000795.1:0-10145 GCA_022817265.1 Masnerella sp. ZL-2020 | reverse complement strand
CAGTATGGTACATAAAATTGCAGAACTTAGGAATAAACTAATTTTCGAAAAAATTTTAATCGTAGTCTTTTAACTATGAAAAATATGTGATTTCTTATATATTCAGAAAATATATAAATATAAATTGGCCATCCGAATTTGAAACGCCAAAGAAATGCTAATTATTTCTGTAGTTGATCTCAGAGTTGTAAAATGTTTTACCTCATCACTGAATCCTTACTTCATCCATTTTTTAAAGCTAGTAACAAGGTATAACTGTGATTTACACAAAATGTTACAATTATTATTGGCAAATAATTAACATTTAGTGAAAAAAAATTGTTATAAAACCATTGGTTTGATGACAATATAAAAATAAGACGGATACTTAAAACCTTAACAAAATTACAGAAAAAATATTTATTTCAAGTTGGTAAACGATTTTGTACTCAGTATACTGATCATCTTGCATTTGCCAATAAGTTCGAATTTGAGTAAATTTTCTAGTTTTGTTGGTCGCCTTACTTATCATGAATTTACGTTAAACTAAATAAAACTGGTATTAAATTTTACTCATGCAACTGTAACATAAACGAAAAAAAAAAAAAAAATATCCAATACAAAGAAGTAATAACAAAATGAACACTAATAACATAACTAAGATTTCTTGGACGCAATTTGATGAAAATATTGAACTTTTAAAACAATAACTTTATGTTTTTCTATTTGAACCACAAAAATTTCTTTGACTTTGTTGATATTCAAACATATTTTTGAGATATCTTAATTTTGAAAGTTTTAATCATTTCTTTTGCTCTTTTAGTTTGAGAGATAATTTTGTCGTTGTCATATAACTGATCTTAGTTGATTTGTTTAATTTTCAACAATATCTCCAATATATCATAAATATCGACCAAGACATCGCATTGTAAAAACCAATCGCATTTATTCGCAATTTTCATGTAAAACTTGAAAGCAGGGACTGCAAAGAATGGTGGGTCGGTTTCTGGAATTTCGACATCCCGCGCAGTACGTGGACACTTTTTTCGTTCTGCACTGCGCCTCGTGCGTGGTCATGCCTTTGCTTCGGTTGACCTTATAGCAATTGACGCATCGGTGCCATCTTTTGCTCGAGTCCATGCTGCACAGCACGTGCAGTTGCTGGTCCACCACCATCAGATCCTCTTCTTCTCTGCTCTGAACCAGTTTATTTGTCATCGTTACTTTCATTCACATGTTTGTTCATTCAGATTTCAAATGTCATTCGCAATGTCAATATGTTTTAAATTTAAGCCTCGTCATTCAATCAAACTTCTTTGCTGTTGCTTTTCTATATTTCTGAAACATCACTTCAAGTTGCTGACTCCTACGTACATTTACAGTTATCTTTGTCTAACATCTCTTTCTAACACCAATTGGCGTAATGTTAACCCTTAGACGTTGGAAGGTGGAATGCTCTCGCGATTGGAAAGTCTCGAAAAATGAAAAGGGGGAAAAAGTCGCAAAGTCGTGTGAATAAGTCTGCAAAACGGTTTCGTTACATATTCAATATATTCAAAATATGACAATCGATAGTACATGTTTTTACATCAATTCTGATCTCGGTTTGTGGAACGAAATGTTTACAACTAAGTGTCGAGTGATACAAATAAATAAATCGGTGCTAAGACGAGCGAGCTCCTTTAATATAGTACGTTACGACTGATACTTCGAAAATGGTGTCTCCCAAACGAGACGTCCTTTGTGCAGAACCTGTACAAAGTTGACTTAGGTACGTGATATTTCGCCGCCGCTTTCTTGAATCCCATTCGCTTTTCACGGATCGCAGCAATGGCGTTTTCCATATTAACCGCATTCCACAATTTTCTCCGTTTCGGTAGTGCCCTTCTCTGAAAAATGTATAGACAAAGGGGACGTTTACATCACTGATAAAATGCACTACAAAAATGATACTTTCCATTTCTGACACGTTGGATTTGGTCAAACAAACGATTGAAAATCATTATCTTATTGGTCAAGTAAAAGTTCAAAGAAAGAAATCACTACAACATTGCGTGTACAAATATCTATAGTTACATTTTTTAATGAAAGTCGTGTTTATTGTTAGTGAATGTTAAGTACATCATTAATTACAAATTGTTAACCCTCTGACTATCAAGAGAGGTATGCTTACCCCTTAAATAATGTCATTTGTTAATTGAATAAATAGTTTACTATCTAATGTAAAATAAGGAAACTAAACAATGGATCCTTTTGTAAGAAGTAAATTTATGAGATACAGAAATCCAACGTGACGTACAGTAATGTCATGGAATTAGATTAATCGTCGTTACAAGTTCATTATTGTAGTGTATTTAACGATGTAAATTACAGTGAAACCTCCAGATAGTTCACTATCCAGAGATACAAATGTGAACTAGTCGGAGGTTCTACTGTATTCCTAAGATCTATAATTTCATAACTACGTATTATCAAAAGTTTCTCTTTTTCTTAAGAAATTAATTCAGTAAATAATATGATAAAACCTTTTTTATTTACAATACAAATATTGATTCGCAATTGGAAAGTTATAGCAAATATTATATCAAGTTTGAACTTGAGTCTTTTGTAAACATGTTGTTTACAAAAGACGTAGTATTTATTTGAAGAAAAGTTATAACTTCGTTAGTTCGACTTAGGTACTACTTCTGGTAGCCAGACAAAATCTGTTTATCAACAAAAACGAAAAATGTCTGATGACAGGATGTCCAGAAGAAGACAAAGTTTGTTTCATCGTGCAGTTGAGGAGAATCTAGAATCTGAAAATGTAGTGAGTTCGACCACTGAAGATGAACCTAAATCTCTTCCCCGAACTCGATTAGCCAAAATGAGACAGAGAGGGCAAAATAATAGCAGAGATCAAGAATTGGCATCGAAGGCCAAAGGGTGGATCGACGAGCACTATAGCTTTAAACTAAATGAATGGATATCCTCTGAGAGAAGAGTTCCAGATTTGGATACCAGCAAAATCTCAAACTTGAAAGTACGAAACTCAAAAGCTGCTGACGTGAGACCGATATCTCACGTGGAGTTCAGTCCAGACAACAAAGTCATCGCAACTGCATCTTGGTCGGGTTTGTGCAAACTCTGGTCCGTACCAGATTTGATACCTTTGGCAGTCTTCAAAACACATTTGACCAGAGTATCCTGCTTCACCTTTCACCCGAAGATATTTCAACCAATTACAAGCAATTTATACCCACATGACATAAACATGGAGAATTACATGCTGGCCAGTTGTTCGGAGGGCGGAAAAGTTATGCTTTGGAGGACGGTTTTCAAAGATCCTGTAGCTAGGTTCAGAGGTCACGAGCCCCAGGATGTAGAAAGTGTTGTATTCCATCCCTCGGGAAGATTGCTGGGGACTTGTTGTAAGGATTCTTATTGGAGGATTTGGGACGTGGCGCAGCAGGTTGAAGTTCAAAGTAACAAGGGCCATGACCAGGCTATTTTTTGCATGGCCTTTGACCCCACCGGTGGTCTTTTGACAACTGGAGGTCAGGATTCCGTAGTTAAACTTTGGGACATGCGCACTGAAGAATGCGAGATGGTCCTGGAAGGACACCAGGGGTCGGTTTTGGCAGTGGATTTCTCACCTTGTAGTATATTTATTGCCAGTGGAAGTAAAGATAATAGCTGCAAGGTCTGGGATTTGAGAACACGAAGTTTCAGGACGACATTAGACCACGATGACGTGGCTTCTGGCGTGAAGTACGTGAAGAACGATGGCAGATTTCTGGTCACCTCGTCGTTTGATAATAAAGCTAGAGTGTGGCTAAATGGAAGTTGGGATTTGAAAAATACTTTGACTGGTCATCGAGATACTGTTATGAGTGTGGACGTTTCTCCTGATCAGGAGTATATCGCCACGAGTTCGTTTGATACAACAATCAAATTATGGACCAGTGGTTCACGAGTTTGGTCGATAAATGATATACTAGATTGAGCTGGTATAATATTCTAGTACACCAGGCTCGATAGCAGTATTTCGTGCATGTGTTAAAAAATATGTAATGTCACACAGGAAGATATTTTTTAGTCCTTGAACATTGGCAAAAATTACACTCGTCGAAAGTAATTAATTTGCCTCTTTTGTTTCACAATATATTATTGTTTTTACCGTATAATATATATATTTAATTAAAAAACGTAATGTAGAAAAAATAAAAAATATTGAAATGAGACTGTTCACCACCAGATGGCGCATAAAAACCTCCGAACAATAAGAACTTTGACTGTATCGAAAACAGTTTTATTAATAAATGATTATTATCATATGAAAAAATTCATATTAAAATTTATCAAGTTAATGATAACTTAATTCTGTTTGCTTTTATTTTTATATTTATTTTATGTTGTATGTTTATTCGGGTATTTATATTATTTTATGTATGTTTTGTAATATAAAGAATATAAAATAAATCTATTTTGCATAATAATATTTAATTCAACTAGTCTGAAACTTTCCAATAATTATTATATGTCGATTCCTTTGAGCTATTTTGTAGCACGCAGTTTTTCCTTGTTTGTTTTAATTTCATTTTAGAAATTTTCATGGTACCATTCCTTTTCGTTATTGAATATTTTGAACATTCATTCAAGATTCTGCCTTTTTTCTCTTGTCGGTGTATAATGAATGTTTTTTTTCCACCTTTATTTCTAAATCATTGTGGAATTTATTTTTATTCTTTTTTCATCCAGAAGTTCTGCTGAAGCATTCATGCACTATTTCAGTATTTTCAGTGATGTTTCTTATACATTTCAGTATATTATGTCGTCCATTTGGTTTCCCAGTCAAATTTATCCACCGATTCTTTGGTCCAATATGCGATAATTTAAAATCAAAATTTCAATGCATATTTAGAGATAAACTGTCAGATATAAAAAAAATGTACAATAATTGTCAATTCACAAAAGCGAACACAAAAACTAACGCATGTCTTTCTCGTATAATACCTTTCATTACAGTCTAATGAAAATAATTTGTTAAGTAATAACAGACTTGTATATAGATTCTGTAAAAAACCAAACATTTTTGTAAATGCTATGTCGAAACCATTTTTTTCAATTTATAAAAATAAATTGAGAAAAAACACGGAAATGATAAAAAATTCAATCAATAGCTAATTTTCAAATTGGAGGAGAGCAAATATTATTCGTGAATCGTGAACATGAAAGATATATAACGAAAATCTAAAAAATCATGAGATAAATATATTATCACATAAACATGTCTAAAGTGTGTACGCACACCACCTTGCTCTCGTCTGAGGGTTAAACAAAAAGTTTACCTCTGTAGGACAATAAACTGTAGAAATATTTGTAGGAAAGTTTCATAACTTTGAACTTGATGTTGCGTTGCGAAATAAGTTAGATTGACAATTTTGAAAGAAATCAACATTTGAGAACTCTAACTTGCAAGCTCAAGTATTCTCCGACACCGAATCGTGTGAATTACTTACCAAATTTTCGTCTTGGTCGCCATCTTCTTCGTTCATCTGGATGGCTGGAACTGTTGGGTCAGACGACGCACCGTTAAAGCTCAATTCCTGTTTTACTTCAGTGGATAGTGAACTTTCGACTCGAGATCTTGCTTCCATTTGTTCTTGACTCTTCACGTTTCGACCAACTGCTACTCTTTTTTGACCTTTATACCTTGTTTCACGGTTATACATTGTTACAGGTGTGGTTTTCTGTAAAAATGTATATAAATTAAATTAATACTACATTTTAAAAGCTTTTTACCCGTCACAATTTTGTAATAGGGTAAATGCACCAATGAATGAACACTTAAGAATCAGCACCAGTGAATGAACGCTCATTTGAAAAAACATTGACTGTTATTGTCTATCAAATGTAGTGTTCATTCATTGGTACTTGTTCATTCACTGGAACACTTAATCTATGTTAATGGTAATTTGTAAACAACGAAAAATCATAATAAATTAATTTTTTTATTAAAAAACGCCAAAGGCTATTGTAAATAGCTCAGTAATATTTTACAACTCTTACATTGTATAATTCCTTCTTTTTTCAATTATTTACTATGCTTGTAACGATAATTATTTTTTCAACAAAACTTGACTTATATTGATTCATTAAAAATCATTACGATCTTATATTGTTTTTACATAATTCCAGCACAATTTCCACACATTGTCACAAAAATACCCAAGTCATTTTAAGTCTTTACGAATAGTTTTTATCAAATTGAACATTAGCGTTCTAAAATAAAGCTAAATATAAATAATTTAATGATATACATTTTCTACTGGAGTCATCAGAGTTTCATCGAAATTGCCTTCGTGACTTTCCATGACCATCGGGTCGTCTTCAACTTCGATCTCCTCCATTTTGATACAATTCTCCATTAAGTCTAATCGCGGTTGTTTCGCCTGGAAAGCTGCACTGTCATTTTTGTACTCTGTAGTATGCGCTCTCGTTTCGGTATTGCACTTTGTTGTTCTACTATAGGGATTCTTCAATTCGCTACCACAGTCGCCAGAAAGACCTCGTATTTCCAGGTCTGTCGCTGTTTTGATTAGAGATCCTAGATGTTCTTCAGCTACATCTATAGACCCCCGGTACATGAAATCCAGTAGACATTCCATTTCTTCTACTGTTACACCTGAAATATTAACAAAATCAACAAATCAGTGAAGATTCATGATTAAGCGAATGTTTTTTATTAACCCTTCTAGTAATATATTGGGGTAAACCTAAAACACGGATTGGGGTACACTGTATAAAATGGTCGTGTATTTTCCCATAGTTTTCATAAAATTACATAATATTTGTTGCATTTTTATAGAATTTTTGTAAAATTACACAACATTCTATGTATTTTTACACATTTTGTGTAAAACTACATAAATTGCAATGTGATTTTACGACCTTTTTTTACAGTGTAGTAATGTCAAAATGTTCGTTTTTATATCAACCAGTATTGGGGCATCACAGTTGAGAAAATGGATCCGAAAATTTTACTAACCAAAAAAGATAAGCCAGGTATTGTTTCATTTAACCCCGATCTGTTCAGGTTTACCCATATTTTGATATTAATGTACAAAATTAATTGATAGAAAGAGATAAGATTACTATAATTCCATTCAAATAAAAAAGAACATAACAGAGGCCATGTGTTTAATTTTAAAACTGGAAGTACATATGAAATCTGAATTATGTTTTTTTCATTGAGGCCTCTTTACTTTTTGCTAGTTATTTATTTGTAAAGTAATGATGTTTAACACATGTGAATATCATTCACAAATCAAAATTTTAGTTTTGCTATTGAGTTGACTCACATTCAACAAATCAAAAATATTTCTGTTTGAGAATGTGCACATTTTTGTAATTGGGTTGTTTATAGTATAGATTCAAGTGGGTGGTATGCAATTGCGCCGAATCTGATAATTTCTAGCGCAGTTGCGTCGATTTTCGTTGTTTAGAATTTTAACGCAGTTGCGCCGAATTTCAAATTATTTGTGCTCAGTTGCGTCGATTTAAGTGTCGATTAAGCGTCGAATTAAGTCGTCGTTAAGTAATCGATAAAAGTCGATTAAGTGAGTTAATACAAAAATTACTTCGTAATAACGATCAATCTTTATTTAAGTATGAATTTTGCTTTACATTATTGAAATGTATTATCACCGTTTTTGTTTTCTTTTAACAGTCTTGCGTTTTTTTTTTTTAAACCAGAATAAATGAATTATCAATAAATCTGAGTTTTGACATAAATTTTCTTTCTCTTTTTTTCTTTCAATTTCCTCCCCTTCCTCTTGCCTTTTGCGATCGCATTAAATTTGAAGAAATCGTGCGTGGCTATACGACTGCTGCGACAGCGCTTCATCCACAATCCAACAAATAACAAAACAATAAATTCAATTTGACCGAATTAGATAGACTCCCGCGTTGCAAATTTTTCGATGCATCATGATTTTGTTGTGAAGCATCACAATTTTGTACTAAATTAGTTTCTTCAATATTAACCAATATACAGGGTGACCCATATTAAAAGATACGGTGAATTTTTCTGATAACAAGGTATGGAAGTGAAATCAATTTCAGACAAACGTTGTTTGTCTCGAAGGAGGCAACAGATCTGTATAAAAAACTACACCCTCCTCCCCCTTGAGGATGTGAGACCAGAAAAAAATTATTTTTTTATGAATAAATGCATTTATTATTTGTTCAAATGTATTCTTTTAAAATGGGTCACCCTGTATGTTTTCCAATTTTCATCAGCGCATCTCCATTTTACTGCATTAATTTTTTTAAGAAAAACATCTTTCCTACCTTTGAAAAAATTTTTTTTCTATTTGGTCATTTATGAGTTTATATAGGAACATAATGTCATTCAGATTTCTAGAAGATTCGAGTGATGGAATCTCTAATGCTATTATTAATTAAAATAATGTAACTTTTTTCTAATTGATTGTAAATAAAGTAAACAGAGATTTGCTAAAGGAGACAGCTCTCACTTTTTAAAATTAAAATAGGTTGATCCCCATAATGTTCTCTGAAAACCCGTTCAAAAAATGGACTGCATGCCGCAAGGACAAGTCGGTGTGCCCTCAGCGAACCTCCTTGACACGCGAGCGTCGTATCGGTCAGAGCTCCACTCTTGTATAACCCTTCGAACAGTCCTGATAAGTTGGCCAGGTGATTGTTCCACGTCAAGTTGAACGTCTTATCCCCCATGTTTGTTGCTTATTTATACCTGCAAATCGCAAAGTTTGTCCATTAATTCATAATTCATACGCGATATTGATTTATTTCTAAATGAAAAATGATTAATTAAGAATTGTGCGCAGTTTTTGAAAAACTGAAATCATCACTATCAATTGGTTTACCTTTAAAACAAAAAATAGATCACAAACCAGGTTACTATACAAACACAACTTATCATAGTTCTTTATGTCATTATGCTCTAATGTAACTAAGCAATGCAAGGTGACGCCATTTACGCGCTGCGCAGTCGTTTTCAGTTGGGCGGGAAAATAGGCCACTTTGAATATCCGTAGATACAATGTCTGCTGCTATTGTAATAGATTCTTATTATCTTTCTTTGTGTCCTGTTATTAAAAATACATTTTCATTGTTTATCTTGAGAAGCACAAACAAATGACCTGATGTCTATTGGCAAATTTAAATGTGTATATGTTTGCGTTCAATTAAGCAACAGGGTGTCCAGCGAGAGTTGATTAAAAAAATCCCGGACAATTCCCGGATTTTTTTACCGTTTTTCCCGGACATATAATAGAGTATTTTTCAAATAATTACACTATAAATTTTTTTTATATAATTGTTTATTGTTATACCCTCGAAGAAAAAAAAAGCACCTTGAGCTGGGATGAAAAATCGTGATTTTCAAATGTGCGGCATTTTGTTAATTTCTATCGTAAAAAAACGGCAAAACCCCTCTGAGGGTATAACCCTCCTCTACAAAATGCGCCATCAAGCGATTAATTTGACCTCATTAAACCCCCCCGAATCCCTTATCAAAAGTGGGCGTTTTTTCAAGTGGAAAAAGTAAAAGTTTGAACGTTTCTACAGCGTGTATCCACAATGATTAAACTTGAAACAAACATATAGGGTAAATGTTTATTCAATTCCCTACAATTTGGCTTAAAGAGCGACATTTTTGACCTTAAAATGGTCATGTTATGGCCATTTGAAAACAAATGTCTTTTCCGACTTTTTTCGGGTTTTTATCAGTGTATGTGGCTCGTTGTTGAATTATTCGGTATTTTTCTACAAATTTGTTACGAAAAATTAAAAAAAGCAATTTGCATAGTTAAAGGGGGTTGAGAAACAGGTTAGGAGCTTAAATTTTTCCTCATGGAAACTTATACTGAAAATTCTTTATCAAATCTTATCGTTTCCAGAAGTAAACGTTGAATGAAAAGCAGGATCTTAAAGTTTATTCGATTCTCTTTAACTTCAAAAAAGAGCGCCTTTTTTGGCCTTGAAATGGCCATGTTATGACCATTTGAAAAAAATTGTCTTTTTCTACTTTTTTGGGCAAATTTCGCTTTGTGATTGTTTTTTTCTATTCTTTGACGCGAAATATGATCAAAAAATGCATTACCGTGATTTGTTATTAAATTTAGTTCAAAATGTACGGC
>JABFPQ010000794.1:0-10149 GCA_022817265.1 Masnerella sp. ZL-2020 | reverse complement strand
TATTTTGTTTATTATGAAGAAGTGTGCGCCTTGAATGCGCCACAATATGAATTATGTTGTGGCGGATAATGCGATCAAATCTAACCTGAATCAATTAATGTAAAGTATTTCGTGGAGTCAAAAGTGTCGCGCTTGAGGAAAACGATTTCAACAAACATTTTATAGCGACATGTCGGAATTTCCTCCAAACCTTCCATGTATTTTGGACGGAAATACTCTTCTGTTTCAATGCAAGATTTTCCAAAAAATAAAGCCGACAAAATAAGTGCAAAGTGTAATATGTGCAATAAATGAATAAGTGGCTCTTTGGTATCAACAAGCAATTTTCATCTTCATCTTCATTTTCATTTTCATCTTCAAACAAATAATTGTACTTATATTTTTTTTGCAAATAAACAATTTAATATGAATTTATTTGAAATTACACTCCAACCCATTATTGTATATACATTAATTAACATGTATATACAATAAAACTATTTTCTATTTTCACTATTTAATAAATACTATTTTGTATTTTCTATTTAAATGGTTTTTAGCTTACTATTTTATATTTCTATTTAAATAGCTCTTTACAGAACTATTTCTATTTTCTATTTAAATAGCAAAAAAAACACAAAATACCCAGCCCTGGTCAATTCCCACTTACTACAGTAGTTGACTTATGGCTAATTGACTTATGGCATATTTAGTCAAACCAGTTTTCTACTTAACACTTTGCAGAATAAAGTATGTATTTTTAATTACGCATGTATTCATACCGTATCTTTCGCGTATATAGGAAGAAGTGTTAATAAGCAAAAAAGAATTTGAATGGACCCTTGTCATAACAAAACTGCTAACAACAAAAGATTGGCAGATATTTTAAAGCCGTAACAAATGCAAGCAACTTTCACAATATCAAAATTTCACAAACAATGATAAACAAAAATTATTATTTATTATTTCATCACTGATATATTATACTGAATTTATTATTATTAACAATAATAATAATTAATTGAAACATCAGAAAAAACAGAGTTACAGCGCTTTGTTTTCCTACACAAACCAATTAAAATATGAAAACAATAACAAATTTCCAACACGTAGAAAAATATTATGGTTAATGTTCCCATAATTATGCCAAAACAAACACAGCAAATGACCTTTGCAAATGTCCACATTTTATATGGGAAAAATCCGATACGTATTTACACAATAAAGGTGAACATAAGCACGACACGAAGAGAAAACATTTTTCTTATAAAGTATAATTAAAACACAATTTATGTAACACGCGTTCCTTTGTACCTATAATTTATGGAGAAATTAAAACAAACAAACATTAATTTTTACGATCGCGTAACGGCGCGATCGAAAGCGACGAAAAAATTCATAAAAATCAATAAACCGGGATACTTTTTATTTACGTTTCCAACCAGTAGAGGTCGCTATCATCTGAGATAACGATCTCCTTAAATAAAGCATTTATTTGTTTAGATCAAATCCTTTTCATTCAGCAAACCGATTATTTAGTTTGCTCAAACATTCAAATCCGATGCAAATATTTGTAGAAATGTTTCGATTATGGAACCAGCGGTTATATTTGTTCCGGCAGATGCGCGACGTTTTTCGAGTCTTATTTATATTTATTTACGTCAGCTAAAACGAGCCAGGATTACAAGATCGTCAACAATTTGGAGCACAACATTCGGGCCGAGTTAAATATCTCGGCAATGTCTTCCGACAACACATTTTTTCGCATAATTCGATCACAATTCGATTAATTGTAATTCGCGTGAATCGATTCCAAAGATCGAAGATCAGGTTTTCTGCAAAATTCTAAAGATGAATGAATATTTACGCGACTATTGTATGGTTTAAAGTATTGCGGAAAACCGTTTTTAGAAATCGCAATGAATTATTTATCCGGGACGTTTTGCATTGTGCGCGTGCGCAAGGAAGTATTTGCGAAAATACGAGTTTAATAGGTGTGATATTTTAGGTGTTTTTATGAGTTGATTCAAAGTTGACACATATTTTGGAGGAATTTTTTTCATCGTGAAATAGGTGGAAATATTGTTATTATAAGGAAAAGTGTGTATATAAAAGTGTAGATGGAATTTCATGCAATTTTTGTGTAATTTCTATTCAATTTCATGCAATTTTTGTGAATTTTTATGCAATTTTATGCAATGTTCATGCATTTTTATTCATTTTGATGCAATTTGCTGCAAATCGCATATGTAATTTCATCTGGAACATTGTTTGCAAGTTTTGAGCAATTTCTATGCAATGTTCATGAATTTTTATGCAAGTTTCATGCATTTTCATGCGATTCTTATTCATTTTAATGCAATTCTTCTGCAATCTTTGTTTTGTCCTTTTGGAGCAGTTTTTGTGCAATTTTGATTCAATTTCATGCAATTTTTGTGAATTTTTATGCAATTTTATGCAATGTTCATGCATTTTCATTCATTTTGATGCAATTTGATGCAAATGATGGCATTCAATTTTATCGGCAATATTGTTTGTGATTTTTGCGCAATTTCTATGCAATGTTCGTGAATTTTTATGCAAGTTTCATGCATTTTCATGCGATTCTTATTCATTTTAATGCAATTCTTCTGCAATCTTTTTTTTTGTCCTTTTGGAGCAGTTTTAGTGCAATTTTGATTCAATTTCATGCAATTTTTGTGAATTTCTATGCAATTTTATGCAATATTCATGCATTTTCATTCATTTTGATTCAATTTGATGCAAATCGCATTCAATTTTATCGGCAATATTGTTTGTGATTTTTGCGCAATTTCTATGTAATGTTCATGCATTTTTATGCAAGTTTCATGCATTTTCATGCAATTCTCTTTCATTTTGATGCAATTTCTATGAAATTCATCTGCAATCTTTCTTGTGTCGTAGTAGAGTAGTTTTTGTGCAACTTCTAAGGAAATCTTTTGCATTTTTTGTAATTTTGGTTCAATTTCTATGTAATCATGAATGATTTATTCTTGCAGCTATATATTCCACTTTATCTAGGTATCTAAATTCATGACATAACCGATTTTCTGCATAAAACCGACATCTGAATTCTATATATTGTTCATTTTATTACAAATCTTAAAATATAAAATTTGACACAGTTAAAATCGTAATATTTTCAAAAGAACCCTATCTATGACGTTAAACAAAATGAATCGGCAAATTTCGTTCATCGATACACTTTCTCGCGAATCTGCCGTAAATAAGACTATATAGTTACAAATTTGTCGCGGATCGGTTTTTCCCGGACGAATTTGATAGTGCCGGTCGGCCGATCGAAACGAATCGAAACGAAATGCAGAATAGGCGCGTGTGAAAGTTTGAGGTAGCACAGGTGCAGTTAACTACCGAGAGAAACTGCACTGCCTCTCGATAGAGGACCGATTGTTCATGGACTGTTAAATACGCGGCGCAAAAACGCGCCTGCGCCGGAGCCGCGACACGCGCGCCGTGCCGATTTCTCATTCGCTGCAAAATCACGAGTTGACCGTAATCAGAGGCTAATCCGGACGATCATTATACACGTGATTTACCGTTTTCTATTTCAATGGAGTCATTTCGAGTTTAGTTACTCGGGTAACGACTTTGTAATGAGGATAAACGCCGATTGTGTGAACATCGGTTTCTTTTTCAAGTTCGTTATTTCCAGATTATGGTGTTTCAATTATTTATTAGAGATGAGCAATTTGTTGGATTATTTATTGGCGTGTGAACATTTTTGTGCAATTTTTTAGTTGTCAATTAAACTTTTAAAAAGATTTTCGAAAAAAAGTTTAATTAAATACTAACTCGATGATGATAAAAATTTTTTTTCTGATTTTAAAATATTTGATTTTCATGTATTTTACATCAATTTAAAAAAATATTAAGTAATTCATATTTTTTCATCTGAATATTAGATTTTAATATTTAAATTCAATTTTTTTATTAACTAATAAAAATTTGTTTTAATGTTTTTGAATAGAAAAAAATTCAAAGTTCAAACTATATAATTTACGAAATACGATTTTTCTTCAATTTCAACACTTTCACTGAAAAAATGTCTAAAAAAAATTATTTTGCAATATTCGAAATTTTTGTTTATAAGCAAAAGAAACTCTATATATAATTATCTCCCAAAAAAGTAAAACCGAATCTTCTGGATATCACACGCTTTTACAAATCATTATATAGTTACAACCCGCAAATAATAACACATAAAAAACACGTCCAATAAAAGTACTTTCACAATTTTAACACTCCCATACTTAAACTCCTGAAAAGCGACCATTAAATTGTCATTTTTTCTACCGATCGCGGTCTCCCAACTTTTTTCTCCTAAATTGTTAATTACGCCCAAATATCCCAAGCGTCTAAACACCGTAAAATACGTGTTTATTGTACTCCGAACCCGCGGCAATTATTTTTCGATCAAGATTTCCCTTTCAGGAATTAGGCTAAATCGATCGATTTTTTTTATTCTTTTCACGGATCCGATTCCCAAGTGAAACCGCGCAAAAAAGCGCGTCGATTTCTGTAATTTTAATCGTGAGCAATAAAATATTCATACGCCCGGGGAAAAAGTTTATAAATGTGTTACGCTGCGAATAAAACTCAGTCCAATTTCAATTGCTAATTGCGTAAGTTTTGTAGCTGACTGTTCCATTGAATAAACAAACAGACGCCAATATGTTATCGTATATAGCAATTTTGCATATACGTACTAATTTGAATAACGACATAACTAACAGTTTTCATCGTGACTCCATACATTAAACAGAATCTACATCATTCATCGTGATAATGATTATGCATAAATTGCACACCTAGCATTATCACTCATTTTTAGGCCTAATTTCGTTCGATCGACAGACATCGTCTAATCGTAAGAAAAGGGAATGCGATGAAAGAAAAAGCAAAAACGTAACCACAAAATATTTACAAGTTGGACTAAACTACTTTTCTATAGCAGAGATTAAACCGCAGATCTGTTATCAGACCTAATTTTCTCTTGAGAAAAAATTTTGTATGAAAAAATAAATGAAAATGTTGTTTATGTTGTATTTAGAAAGGAAAATTGTCGATGTGAAAGTGTGAATGCAATTTTTATGCAATTTCTATGCAATTTATGCATTTTTCATGCATTTTCATGCAATTTCGCAAGCATTTTCTATACAATTCTCCTGCAATCTTTTTGTAACATTGGAGCAGTTTTTGTGCAATTTATATTCAATTTCAAGTATATTTTGTGCATTGCTGTGCAATTTTCATGCAATTTTTATTATGCAATTTCAATGCAATCGTGAATGCAACATATATATAACGATATGTGCATGTATATATGGATCATAAAAAACAATATATGTTTATATGTATAATCATATATACTTGAAAAAATAAATTACACTGAACAATTGTTTCGATTTAATTTCTGCTTAATTTTTTTCGATCATCTGGATTTTGAGCTGATTGTTTAAATCCGAAACTTTTGAAGAATTTTAGATATTTTATGTCAGATTATAGAATGATGAAATTTCAAAATTTAGAACTATATATACATATTTTTTCAGAGTGATCGAAGAAAATAGAACACGACAAAAGAAAATAAGTAAAAACACGTAGCCACAAAACATTTACCAGTCGAACTCATTACTTTTACCGACATAGATCGGTTGATAACGCGCAGATCTCTTATCAGACCTGATTTACTCTCGAGCCGAAAACGTTAATTTTTCCCCTGCAAATCATACACTGACATCCTGTCTGCAAACGTGCTTCGGAACCACTCCCGCAACTGCCTTAAACAAGAAAATTGCGCGAGTGCGTGACTGCGTCTAATGCATGCGAACTTTCTTATCAAAATCGCTCGCGAACAAAAAGCAGAAAATCGAATCAACTTTTTTGCAGGGTAATCATTTTGAGAAAAGTGCGAGCATCGTAAAGATAAAGGAAATTTAAAGCTTTTCAACAAGTTTTTTTGTTTAAAAATATTTTTTTCAATAATGTGTAGAAAATTATGCAAATTTCGAAGAAAAATGAAATAATGTACTTGAATCAACCAAAACGGAAAAAAATGCATCATTTGGACGGAAATTATCAATGTTTAAAATGTATAAGTCATTTGTATGTAATTTTTATGCAATTTCCATGCAATTTTCATGCAAGTTTGATGCAATTTTTGTGCATTACCCTTGAATCAACCAAAACGGAAAAAAATTCATCATTTGGACGGAAATTATCAATGTTGAAAACGTATAAGTAATTTGTATGTAATTTTTATGCAATTTCCATGCAATTTTCATGCAAGTTTGATGCAATTTTTGTGCATTACCCTTGAATCAACCAAAAAAGATAAATAATGCAATATTTGGGAAAATTCTCAATATTAAAAGTTTCCAAGCAATTTTTATGCAATTTTCATGCAATATATATGCAACTTTTATGCATAACTTTTTTTCTTTTTTCAATCAACCGAAAAGGGAAAAAATACATCATTTCAAAGCATAAAAAATGAATTAAAAATCCCCCACCCAACAATAATTCCCAGCAATCTACACTGCGAAAAACCTTCAATTGCTTATAAACGAGACGTAAGAAGGTAAAAAGTGCGCGAATGAAGTAACATTCTTATCAATCTGGTGGCAAAAAGGCAAATGATGTTCGTGTCCTTTAGAGGAAAAGTGGTTGGCGAGCGAGACGATCGGCAACGAAACGAGCACGTAGGGGGAGAAAAAAGGCGAGAGAAAATGGGATAAAAAAGGCGGTTTCGAAGCGAGGGATAAATAAAGTTGAAAAAGCGTCGGCTGACGAGTTGGCGACGAAGCCAGATAAGGGCAGGCTCCCTGCTTCGACACCTGGGAACCATTAATATCGACTGGCGCGCACACGCGCACCTAACCGGACATAACGAGGCATCCGAAGGGTTAATTCGCGTGCGCGCGTGTTGGTGCGCACGCCGTGAAACGACAGAGTACACGACGAGAAAAATGGTGGTTGAAATTACTGTGTAGGAATATACGACTTGAAACGTAATGTGAAAATGAGAATTTAAATTGTAAAATATTTTTGAAACAATATTTTTGAATCTAAATTTCAAAACTTTATTTATTATACAAAATATTGAGTCAAAGTTTATATATTTTGACTTAAAATTTAAAGAAAAATAGTTTAAATTACTTGCTTTGTATAAAACTGGCAAATTAACGTGTGAATAAGAATTCAGATTTTATAATATTCTCAGAGCAATATTTTCGAGTTGAAAGTTGAGTCAAAATGAAAAACATTGAATCAAGATATTTTGACTCAAAATTAAGAGATTTCAATCATTATTTACATATTAACTCAAAAAAAGACTTTTAAGAGTGTTTAAAATTAAAACAACAACGTCTACTGAGCAATATGTTTGAGTTCTAAATTTCAATCTTGAGTCGAAATAATAAATGTTGAGTCAAGATATATATAATTTGACTCAAAATGATTCTCTTATTGACTTGATAAAGTCTTTTAACAATGTTTTAAATTATATAAAACACCACGTTGGAACATTATGTTGGAATCCTAAATTAAAATCACGAGTCAAGATTTGTATATTTTGAGTCAAAATGATTCCTATATAGAAATAAAAGTCTCTGAGAATGCCTCAAATTTAAACATCACGTTTACTGTTAAAACAATATGTCTGAGCCCAAAATTAAAATCTTCAGTCAAAATGAAATATACCGAGTCAAGATTTAAATATATTGACTCGAAATTTTACATTTTTCTTCAAAATTATTCACGTATTGACTCAAAAATAATTATTTAAGAGTTCCTTAAATTGAAATACCTCGTCTAGTGTTAACAAATATGTTTGAATTGAAAATGAAAATCTTCAATGAAAATGAAGATAAGTATTGAATCAAGATTTAAATATATATAGGTATTGACTCAAAATTATTCACATATTGTCTGAAAAATATTATTTTAAAAGTGTCTTAAATTAAAACACAACGTCTATTATTGAAAAAAATATTTTTGAGTAAAAAATTCAAATTTCTAGTCAAAATCAGATATTGAGTCAATATGAAAAATATTGAATCAAGATTTATATATTTCGACTTAAAATTTCACACTTTTTTAAAATATATTTTTAAAATAACATTTTTAATGTTTAGTGAAGATTCGTAGATTTGATCTGCAAATTTGTGTTCAACTTTTTTCATTTTCACTTAAAATTAGTGTTTCAAAAGTGAAGTAATGAAAAAAACCAATTTCCAAATTTTCAAAAAAATACAATGAAAGTATTTTTATCACATTTTTGAATCAATTTCTACCAACGTAGAACAACATGTCACAAGTCCCATATATAAATATAATCATTTTAAATTTTCCTTTTTTGCGTACTGATGCGCGCGCAAACAGGATACCACGCGCGATTACGAGTGGGCCGAGCGAACAATGCGCGCGTCACGATGGTGGGAAAGCACCAGCTGCGGCACATCATAATGTAACATAATGAGATGCTATCGATTTAACTCCGCACGCGCATAAATATCGCCGCGAATCGCGGGTGACTTCCTCCAGACCGCGTCATCCGCCGACTCCTCAAAAAGACCTTTCGAAAGCCGGCCCGCTTTCACCTGGTTAGGCGCGTTCGAAAAACAACCTCTTCCCCGGCGTGCACGCGCGCGCCTCATTTGCATTCTGACTTTTTTCGTCGTGCGCGAAATTATGAAATTCGCTCCTTTATTTAACAGGCGTGAGTGAAAAAAACCGAATATGATAATGAGATGGATATTGGCCAAAATTTGCGTGTTTGGTTTTTACCATAATTTTGCATGTCGAAAATGAAGATACACTGCAAAAAAATATATCTTAATTTTAGTCGAGTTTAAGAGAGTAAAAAATGCATTTTTCATTTGAATAATATATAGGTTACAAAGTTTAGAGACTTTGGAATTTTGTAAAAGTTTTTTAATGTAAAAATATTTTTCATAAAACAAGTACGATTTTTTTTGTATTTTCATTTGTATTTTTTATTTTAATCTTGATTTAAAGATTCAGTATCTTAAAATAAGACGTTTCGTGTCTTAAAGTAAGACGTCATTATCTTGAAATAAGTGATTTGGTGTCTTAAATTAAGACGTCAGTTTCGTCAAATAAGATATCCCTATCTTAGAATAAGACGTTTAGTCTTATAATCTTTTTTTTATTTCTCATAGATGGCGTTATAATTTCACTGGTCAAATCATTTTGGAAAATCCATACGAATGTCATTCTCGCGATGAAAGTTGTTTACATTTCAGTATCTCACGAAGCTACGTTGCAATTCAGTTTTAAATTTGTCTGTTAACTTTATATCATAAAATAATCAAATTGTTCGAGTACCGACTGTCAGTTCATTAAAATCACAGTTAAACAAACTCGTTTATAGCAAAAACTGACAAACTTTCAAAGCGTGTGATTTCCAGCAGAATCAACGATTTATATCTCTAGGGAAATTTTCCCAGAAACCGATGTCCATAAAATTTGATTTATGAAAAATGAAAATTGTACACTGCAAATTTTTCTGCATTTGTATCATTCGAATCAAATAATGTTCGAATCATTTTGATCGATCAAAATACATTCTATTCTCAGCAAACTGGTCTTCGTTCTTTCACTCTATAAAATAGCTCGTTATCCTCTTTATGACGTGTATGGCGTAACACGTCATAAAATAATAAACACACTCAGCAAAACACCTTTCGATATTCCTAATTCTACAGTTCAACCTCGCATTAGCAGCACAACGAATAAAACACATTAAGAAACGTCAAAACTCTCTTTGTTGCGTTCAACAATAAAACTTTCTCGATTTTTTTCTCCCACTCGACGAAATTTCTAAAACGTTTTGGCGACGCTGAGCAAACAAAAGGGAAATTGTGAACGAATTTTTGATTCGGCGAGAGTCACTTGTGTTTTCAATAGAATTTCTCCGGCGATCGTACAATGGTGTTTATATTGGTGATTTTTTGTGGGTTACGCGACGATCGTCGATTCTTCGATTTCGATAGAATAATCTATTGGCCGGGGAATCCCGAAGCCGCGACGTCAACATTTGTCGGCTCGGTCTATCGATATATTATCTCATCGGGATCATCCGGGGCATTGTTCTGTCCAGTCGAG
>JABFPQ010000793.1:0-10108 GCA_022817265.1 Masnerella sp. ZL-2020 | reverse complement strand
GGAGGTTGGAATGTCGTCTATAGACAGTTGAAATACGGTTTTCTAAACGTTATGGTTTACTCAACGTTGACAAAACCATCTATAAGCGACATTTTAACCTCCTGTAAACTTCCGCTCTGTCTGGGTGCTATTGCGGTGTACCATTATAAATATTTGGTTGAAAAATGGATTTCATATAAAATAAAGATATCATACAACAAATAATGATAACAAACGTTACTGTAAAAAGATACGCAATATTGAATTGTAAAGTAACTCTATATTAATTTTCAGTTCCTACTTACGATTTTGAAAATAACTGACAGTTTTCCTCTAAAATCTTCAACAGGAATATAGTCCGATATTATGTAGAACGAAATTTGATAGACTAAAAAGAAAAGCTATTGATAAACGCGCACTAAAAATCACAAGTAAAACGACTGTCGTCTAATCACTAGTAACGCACACGTGAAAATAAATTTTCTCACGGTGTTATCGCCTTAAATATACCTTAGCTCCTCCCACCAAACTTTGTGTGACGAAATAGAGGGTTATTTATAGAATTTTTTTATCACAACCGTAAACAAGTCTAAAAATAAACTAATTTACCGTGAATTCCGGTTAATGATGTTGTTTGTCTCAAAATATATCTATAAATAAACTTATTTATCAACAATTTTGTTTACGATCATTGCAATCGTGAAATATTTGTGTAAGTGTTATTTTATAAATATCAAAATTTTAAATTCCGAAAACATATTATTTCATTTAGAAAATCGCATAAGATTTTTCACCATTATTCTCTAGACCAGGATTTTGTCTATGAAAATATAGAAGTATGTTTTGATCATATTTTTTATTGATATTGTGATGATTTAGCTCTTTTATTTTGAAAATCGAATAAAAAATAAATATAAAAAATGAAATTCAAGGTAGCGTTATAGGGAATGTTTGGAAAATGGTAACGTTTTGCAGCCTTCTCGAAATCAACCAAAACGATCTCGGGAGACCAATTTTGGCATAAAAATAAAATGTTTTTTCACATTTGGATATACGTTCCTGTACTTTTGGATGGTAAAAAACAGTGCATAAGTCTAGTTTAAATTTGAAGAGAAAGTGATCAAATTATTAAGGAGAGAACATTCATTAGTAAATATAAACTTGTGCGCTTTTGGACTATATTTTGGTGCAGTTTCTGAATATTTTTTGGACTATATTCTGAATCTCGAAAGATTATATCAACTTTACCATTAATGAATTCAAAATTGAAGTTCTCATAAGAAAGAATTATGATTATGATTTTTTTTAACGTTTAACTAATTTCTGACTTTCCTTCTAAAGTGTCTACTAGATTAACATAATCGTCATTAATTTAATTTAGTTACCATATTATAATACAATAACAATGATTTGTAATGCCATTTTGCAAGAGAATTAAACCTAATTTTGTTAATTCAGGATCTAACAAGTGTGCAAAACCTCCAAAAGAAACACGCCCTGCTCGAGGCAGACGTAACCTCGCACTCCGACCGAATCGAGAGCATTTCCCAGGCGGCGGAGCAGTTCGTCGAATCGGGTCACTTCGACGCCGACAACATTCGCGCAAAACAAGAACAACTGCAGGGTCGATATTCCGCGTTGGAGCGGCCAATGAGCATCCGCAAGCAACGTCTGCTGGACTCCTTACAAGTGCAGCAGCTGTTCCGCGACATCGAGGACGAAGAGGCCTGGATCCGCGAGAAGGAACCAATCGCTGCCAGCACGAACCGCGGTCGGGACTTGATCGGTGTGCAAAATCTGCAGAAAAAGCATCAGGCTGTTTTGGCTGAGATCAACAATCACGAACCGAGAGTCGCCGCGGTTTGCCAATCTGGGTCAAAAATGCTCAACGACGGTCATTTTGCAGCCGAGGAAATTACACAGAGATTGTCGACTTTGGACGAACATTGGGGACAGTTGAAAGAAAAGGCGCGACAGCGTAAAAAGGATTTGGATGATTCGTTGCAGGCTCACCAATATTTCGCTGATGCGAATGAAGCCGAGTCTTGGATGAAGGAGAAGAGACCGATTGTTATGAACGCGGATTATGGCAAGGATGAAGATAGTTCGGAGGCGTTGTTGAAGAAACATGAGGCGCTGGTGAGCGATTTAGAGGCTTTTGCTAGTACCATTGGGGCGCTGAAGGAACAAGCTGCTGCCTGCAGACAGCAGGAGACGCCGACTATTGACATCGCGGGAAAGGAATGCGTGGTGGCGCTTTACGACTACACTGAGAAGAGCCCTAGGGAGGTGTCGATGAAGAAGGGCGACACGCTGACTTTGCTGAATTCCAACAATAAGGACTGGTGGAAGGTTGAGGTGAATGATAGGTAAGATTAGTTGAGAAATTAACTTATTATTATGTATGATAAATAGTTTTTATAAAATACAGAAACTTGGAATTTGACGAAATATAGAAAATTTGATGTGTACATAAACTAGAGTTGGGAAAAAATCTGATTTAAATCATGATTTAATTGGATTTTTACACGTTTATTAAGGTGATTTTTCAAGGTAGATTTTGTCTAAAAACACCTGCAAGTACTGGAAAGCCTTATTCGTTTTTTCGTTTCAAAAAAATAATTACATTCGCTGTCTTTTTACTTTTATAGAATTGCGTGATGTAATTTATTTGGAAAACGAATTTCGATTCATGACACAAGCGTTTATGCTGTTGAGGTGGCACTAAAAAATCACCTGACTAGATACTTTAACGTTTTTTACGTTTATCCGAGTTGTTTTTATGTTAACCAAACATGTCTCACTATTGTTATTGTATATATAACATGTTATATATATAGTGTCAACTGGTGTAATTGTGACGTTTTGGGGTAATTATGATAATTCTTTCTTTTATTTTTTTATTTGAATTACAAATTGTAATATTTATGTAAATTTATATGATTAAACGAACTTACCTAAGTGAAGTTCAATCATAATTGTATGTAGCGCCTCTTCCGAAAAGATCAACATGTAGTACCTTCAATTCCCGCTAGTAACGCCACAATCTTCAAAGACAAAAAAGTGGATATCGCGCATCCTACTTGGTTGTACACTGTGTATGTTTCTTCATTTCTTCAAAGTAACGACGTATCTATTCTGGGGTATTTCCAAAAGATCTTTGGAATCTGGGTATAAAAATATAAGGGAGGGACTTGATCTTTTCGGAAGAGGCGCTACATACAATTATGATTGAACTTCACTTAGGTAAGTTCGTTTAATCATATAATTGTATTTCGCGCCTCTTCCTCAAGATCAACATGTAGATGTTCAAATCTGATACGTCGAAGAAAAAAGGAATTAATATGAAATTAATTTTATGTAATTATAATTAATAAATAACTTAAATAAAGCATAATACTTTTCGTTTTATTGGATATAAACATACTTTCAACTGAGTTAATATTACAATATTCAATATTGAATAATACATAAAATGGAGTTCATAGATGAAATATTATGGATTTAAAACTGCCTTTGCAAAACTATCAATATCTTTTAAGGGAAGATTATAAACTTTCGCAAAAACTTCAGACCGTTTCGTCCAACCTGCAGCTTTTTTAATACTACCAATATCAACACCACTCCTTTGCGCAGCAGATGTAGAAGCGTGTCGTGTTGAATACGCAGAAAAAATTGTCGTATCTATTCCACTATTAATCAACATAGTTTTTACCCATCTACTTAGGGTTTGGGTTGAAACAGCTTTAAAAGGTTTTTTAAATGATAAGAATAGAGAATCTATTGAACCTCGCAAGGCTTGAGTTTCTTGTAAATAGAACAATAATGTAGATGCCACGCACAATTTTTCATTTTCCTTGTAGAACGGCAATATTAGGTTCGGCTGACATCTATTTAAATTTGATGTTTTAATTGCGTCTGGAATTTTAATTTCAATTCTATCTTCAAATTTGCTAATATTTTGAATATTTATTAGAGCTAATGTTTGAAAACGATGAGCGGTAACTAACATCATTAAAACTGCTAATTTCATAGAAAGATCTTTCAAGGTTAAATGCTTATTATCTTGCCAGTTATTTATCATGTCTAAAACTACTTTCGGATCCCATATACTATCATATTTTGGTCTCACAGGTTTCAATTTATAAACACCCTTAAAAAATCTCTTCATTCTAAAATCTACAGCTATTTCTGGGCCTACTATAAGCGAGATAGCAGATCTCATTGAATTTAGAGATCCATAAGTAGCACCTGCCTTAAACATTCTTGTTAAAAATGTTAAAATCTCTGGAACAGAACTGCAGTACGGATCAAACCCTTCTTCAACGCAAAATGACCACCAACGTTTTAGTGCACTATCGTACTGTTTTAAAGATGACTCTGTTATCGATGACAACATGACTTCAATCGAATCTGGAGGAGAATGCCTCAGCTCTAAGCTTTTCCGGATAATATTCCGGCAACCAGGGTAACTTTTCTCCAAAATTGACTGTATTCCCTGTCAAATATAATATTTGAATTAGCTTGAAATTTGATAGGCTCAGAAATTAATAACGACTTAAATAATGGAAACCATGCTTGCGATGGCCAATCTGGAACTATAACAATTCCAGTAGCTTGTTCATCTTCTATCTTTCTCAACATTTTTGTAATAACTGAAAATGGCGGGAAAGCATAGAAAAAGTATGGTTTCCAATCTAATGTGAATGCATCAATTGAGAAAGAATCTGGATCTCTTTTCCACGAAACATATTTTGAGCATTTTTTATTTTCCCTAGAAGCAAACAGATCTATTTCTGGTTTTCCAAAATATTTGCATAATGTCTCAAAAGTAGTGTCTTTTAATTGAAATTCTATATTACTATCTATTTTTCTCGATTCTTTATCCGCTTCAGTGTTCTCACGCGATGGGATATAAGAAGCAAAAATCCAGATTCTTCTCCTTTCACACCACATCCAAATTTCTTTTGCAAGGTCATT
Organism: Masnerella sp. ZL-2020; assembly: GCA_022817265.1. Taxonomy (NCBI): domain Eukaryota; kingdom Metazoa; phylum Arthropoda; class Insecta; order Hymenoptera; family Scelionidae; genus Masnerella; species Masnerella sp. ZL-2020. The sequence goes on along the minus strand of JABFPQ010000793.1, from coordinate 5,149 downwards.
CAGGTGTTTATGTTTAGTACCTCCCATCTTGTTAATATACGAGATGGCGGTAGTGTTGTCAATTTTTAATAATATTTCTACGCCTGACAATTCTGAAGCAAAACATTTTAAGCCTATAAAAGCAGCTGTCAACTCTAAAAAATTTATATGTTTGCATTTTTCGCTTTTTGTCCATCTACCATTTGCTCTTTTATTTTGACAAAAAACACCCCAACCAGAGTTTGAGGCATCAGAGTATATTGTTAAGTAAAAATGATTGTTATCTCTTATTGGTCTATTTATTATAGAACCAATAGTTTTCCACCAATGAAAATCATCAATTATTTCCTGAGAAAGGGTCATTTTGGCATTGAAATTTCCTTCATTTCTTCTCAAGGCTAAACATTTTTGTTGTTCGGCACATCTTGTATATAACATACCATAATCAGTCGCCGGACAACACGAGATTAAAAACCCTAAAAATTCGGCCAGTTCTCTTATTCTATAAGATTTATGCAAATCGAATTTCGTAATCTGATTTATCAACTTTTCTGTTTTATCTTTAGTCAGTTCAACTCTCATATCAATCGAATTATACAAAAGACCTAAAAATTTACAAATATTTGATGGAACTTCTTTACTTTTTTCCACGTTAATAATAAAACCTAAACTTTGTAATAAATCTTTCACAATTTTAGTATGAGCAACGCACTTTTCATAAGACTTAGCAATAATTAAAATATCATCAAGATATATAACTAACGTAATACCTAATTTTCTCAAAGAAGTTATTACGGGTCTTAACAATTTTGTGAAAGTATATGGTGCCGTACTCAATCCAAATGGTAGGCAAGAAAATTCATAAAGATTTCCATCAAAAGTAAATCTTAAATATTTTCTGTCCGATTCACAAACTGGAAGTAGATAATAAGCATCTTTAAGATCTAGTGTGGACATAAAACAACCTGGACTCATGAGCTTAGTTACAAGTCTACCATCTTCCAACTTGAAGTGAGGGGCTTCCAAAAATTTATTTAAATTCTTAAGATTTAAAATTAATCTACTAGAGCCATCAGGTTTAGGAATTAAAAAGATGTTAGACAAAAATTGATCTTCTCTCGGTTCACAAATATTGATTGCTCCTTTGTTTATTAATTTATCTATTAATTCAGAAATTTTTACTTTTTCTTGACAAGACCAATTTTTGTCCGATGGAAGTTGACCTTGAACGACCTTATGAACAAAAGGTATCTCATAACCAGAGATCCAAGATAAAATTTTTGAATCAGATGTCACAGACAGCCAAGAATCTTTAAAAAACCTTAAACGGCCTGCTACCTGTTCTGATTGATCTAATGACGACGTTTCTGGGATTGGCTGTACTGTCGATGATTCTGGGACTTCCTCGGATATGATTTGTAGCTCTGCCTCTGGTAACCGCTCACCGTCTTCGATGATGGATACTTCATCTCGCGAGGTTGACGGGGCGGGACTAAAGCGTTTTTTGAAGTTTTAGGAATTGCTTTCGGCATGACCTTCAAATCTTTTCCTGTTTTCTCCATGGATTTTGCTGCTTTTAAGACATCGTCCAAATTTTTACCGAATAAAAACTCATCATGAGTGGTCTTGTTGAGAGTTTCCTTGAGCGATGCATTGACGTTTGCAGCTATTAAGCCCCTACGAATCAAAATTTCGTCATGCTGTAAGTCAGCAAGAATTTTTCCAATATCAGTCAGGTTTTCCATAATACTCAAATTTGTGTCCTCTGACTTCGACAGTATTAATGAAATAGCTCTTGTAGCAGCGTTCATGCAAGCTGCTATCTTTTCTTGTCTGATTAAAATACGGTTATCTCTATCCTTGACTGCCTTCTGTACTGCAAAATCTATCTCCGGATTAAGCTTTGGTGGATCAAAAAATGTCATATTTTCAGCAGGAGGGTATTTTTTGATTAGGTCTGTCATATCAGTTTTTGGATAACCTTGTTTGATGATATCATTGAATCTAACCGTAAAATCTTTATTTAGAGGTGGACCCAACTCTCTTTCTGTACATATTCTTTTTCCCAGAATATTAAGGACATCTTCGCTTAAACTGTCCTCCTTATCCGCAATTGTATTTTCTGCATCAATTTCATCGTTAATTATGACCTCATTTTCTTGAATTTCAGGATCTTCATTTTCTTTATATGTGTCGTCGTTATCTCTAATCTGTCTATCGTTTGGATTATCTAAACAAAAGAAAATGAAACACGAAATAGAATCATCGTTAAAGAAAAAACAATTGCATCCATATTATAGGTTAAGTTAAGACAATTAATCCATGTGTTGTCATTAGAGGTTAGATCCATTACTTTTCTTAGATTATATAGGTTAGAAAACTCTAATAATCTAATTTTATTAACTGCAAAACCGGCAGTGAGTTTCATTACAGGTTAGGGCCTGTAAGTGTAGCAGAATATAATCATCGTTTTTCAGGTTAAACCTGCATAACTACAACATATACATACTCAATGTATACAGGTTAGGACCTGCACGTGTAGCGTGGAAACTTGTAGGTTAGAGCCTGCAAGTTTACCAAAGTGAAAAAACGATGCATTACAGGTTAGAGCCTGCATTCTGAATCAAATGTAATTCAAAATTCTTACAATTCTTACCGCTTGCTGTTGAATCAGAACTCGATGAAGTATATCTTTTCCTTTTATGGCTCTTTTTCTTTCGTTTTCGAACTTTATTTTCCAATTTTTTAATTCTTTTAACTAAAACTCTGTAATCTTCTTCTTCCGAATTACTTTTGTTTCGTTTTGGCATAATGTCCTTTTTTCTTTTCTTTTTATTGAATAAATTTCACTTTTATTAAATAAATTATCTTTTGTGACTGTGGCTTCACCGGCACAAAAAGAAAGAATGAAGAAACATACACAGTGTACAACCAAGTAGGATGCGCGATATCCACTTTTTTGTCTTTGAAGATTGTGGCGTTACTAGCGGGAATTGAAGGTACTACATGTTGATCTTGAGGAAGAGGCGCGAAATACAATGAGAAATATTGAATCAAAATTCGTGTTTTGTTTTAAGACAATGATTTTTTGAATATGTATATGTGCGATACAATATTGAGATTATCACTCTAAAAAACGGTGATACAAAAGTGTCTTGATTTAAGACATCGGTTTTGTATGAAAATGTCTGCAAATTACTTAGTTTAAGACACTGACGTCTTAAATAAGGACATATTGTATCATTAGTTGTCTGAGAATTTTAATCCAGAAATTCGTTAAGGCGAAATGTAATATTGACAATGTCGGTAACATGGTCAAAACTGTTGTTTAGTAATATTTTAGTTACTAACAATTATTATTAGCAACAAATTTACAATAGTTTGCAAAATTTTGTTGGAATTATTATTTTAAAACAATGATTTTAAGTTTATTCTATCAAGAGATCTTTTGGAACAAAAATGTGCATGTTGACGTCAAATTAAAATTTTCTTTGTACTAAAAGTACTACCCTGTAAATCCAGTTTAACAAAAATACATTTTGTGTAATTTTACGTTATATATAGTGAAATTTTCGCAGTTTTATCGAAAAATTACACATTTTAAGGAGTTCTTACGTTTTACATTACGTAATTTTACAAAACTGATTTACAGTGTACTGTGAGATATTTTCTAAAAAATTGGTTTTAACATGAAAATGTAATGAATTCTGTTAAAAGTGAGGTTATGTCAATTCTGAGTTTACCACCCAGTCACATTTCTCCTTAAAACGACGAATAATATATTTTGCTTTTTCCAAATTTGAAAATTTTGATCTCAGGGTACTATTGAAATCATATAAAATTAAAATTAATTTAATGAATAGTTTTCCAAACTAAAATCACTAAAAATAGTTTTTCCAAACAAAAATCAAAAAAGATTATTGTGCCACAATTTACAACATCTAAAAATCTCAGTTCCCTACTCTGTCTTAAAACAAGACCAACAAATCGACCCAGTTTTTCGATTGCACATCCACGCAATACTTCACGTCGAACCAACAAACCGTCTCTCGTACCTCTTGCTCGCGGTTTTCGATATCTACGTAACTGCAGATACAAAGGCTCCGCGATCGGGGCCGATCATACGTTTGCGCGATTTCGCAGTCGGGCGTACGCTCGCGTTAATTTCCGACTGGCACTTTTATACTCAAACGGGTCTCGCAATTTGTGTCCACGATTCGTTAAATTTTTACGGACAGATAGGCGGGATTTACGGGCATTGTAACCGGACTCGGCGAATAAATAAACGCCGCCATCTGTAGATAGCGCTGCGCGCGCGCGAGCGCCGTTTTTTGCCGGCTCATTGATGAAGAAATAACGCGTGCGTGTAAGGCTAATATCCTTTGTTCGCGCTGTAAACAAGCCTTAACAGGAGCCATTAAAATGAATTAAGTGGGATCGATAAATTTTCAACGGCCGATATTTAACGGGGATATTGAGTACAAGCGATACAGGTTTTAGGTAGTCGTCTATTGGTGATATAGGGTGATGACGGCGCCGACATAACCGGTATAAAAATAGGTCGAAAAAGTCCACTCAAATTTCCATTTACTTTTATTCCCCGCCGCCTAAATAACGTAGTAAATAATGCAATTAATCTCGCCATTTTTTGCACTCGCGCGGTGAATTTAAGGCGAGCGCGCTTTTATGGCCTTCGATCTTTACTAACTCGTTTCGTGTATAGGAAAATTATCATGTGCAAGAAATCAACTTTGTTGTGTTAATAGTAACTTCCGAAATTGAAAATTAAAAAAGTTTATATTCTTTATTTTTAAGTTTATTTCAATTTCAAGTTAAATTTCAATTTTCAATTTTCGAAATCTGACAACAAATTTGAATTTTTGAAATTTGTCAACAACTTTCAATTTTCGTAATTTGACATCAAATTTAAATTTTCGAAATTTGACATCAAATTTGAATTTTCGAAATATGAGATCAAATTTGAATTCTCGAAATTTGACATCAAATTTGAATTTTTGAAATTTGACATCAAATTTGAATTTTCGAAATTTGACATTAAATTTGAATTTTCGAAATTTGACATCAAATTTGAATTTTCGAAATATGACATTAAATTTGAATTTTCGAAATTTGACATCAAATTTGAATTTTCTAAATATGACATCAAATT
>JABFPQ010000792.1:0-10156 GCA_022817265.1 Masnerella sp. ZL-2020 | reverse complement strand
ATATCGTCATAACTCATAAATAATAAACCTTTATCGTTCTGATGTCATTATGAACACTTGAGTTTATTGGTCGAAAACACAGACGTGTTCCTTTGTGTATTAAAATACTTTTCATATTTCTGCGTAGAACGTGTTGCCATAGTAAAAATAATCTATCATTTTGATTTCATTTTTATTCATTATTCGTGAGCAACAGTATTTCCAGCTTGTTGTTTTAAGTCTGACGAAGAAACACTCTGAAATTCAGTAAACATCAGTTATTTTTTTAGTATAAAATAATTTTAGATTAAATTTAGAAAACGAAATTAATTATTACATGAAATTACATTATATGATAGAGAATTTTGATCAGGTTGCAAAGAATATAGAAAATTAACTGAAAGAGTTAATATATTATCTAAGAGATTGATTCATTGTTATAATTAAATATACATATTTTGCCTAGTTTTTCAGAGTGTTTTCTTTTGATAATATATCCTGGTCGCAGAATAATGTTGTTTTGGTGTCCGCGTGATCATGTCTCTTTTAAACCTCACATGCAGATTATTGTGCGAATAATTCACATGCAGGCATATACAAGATTTCGTTGTATATACTAGACGGTTTTCTTCTACATTATAGGCCGGTGTCTTAATATAAAAATAGTATTTACTATATATTTTTGATCATGCTTCATGAGTTGTAATTAATTCATTTGAGTATTTTTAGCAAGAGTATTATTATGGGAAAAACTTACACAAATATGCAATATGTTATTCGATTTTTAAAAAGTAATTTAAAACTGGAAGTTATTTCATAATTAGAAACTTTAAAAATTGTATATTTGACTTGTTATTGTTAATAATAAAATTTGATTATTTAATTATTAAATTTATGAAATTATTAATTAATTCAATAAATTAAATTAAAATCTTAAAAACAAGATATTTTTCTTTCAAGACATTAGATGTTACTAGTTACTAATTTGAATTATGAAACTTTGATTAGTAAGAACTAAAGAATAAATCAAAATACTTTTTTTCTAAATTCCAGGTTACATCATTTTTCTTATCAACCACAAGATTTAATATAAATTTATATGTTATAAATGGTGTAGATCGCGAATATTTCTGCTCAGTGTTAGATGACTAGATGCTAATGAAAAATGAGTTTGCGTGCTATATGTATATACATTGCGGTTTTTGAACAACATTCTTAAAGATACCAAACATTTTGACAAAGTTCGCAACACAAAATCTTCAAAAACCGCAGTTTATATACGAAATGAGTAATGAGGGCAGTTTGTTAAAAATTGGAGGACATCAGAATTCTCACTTGCACTAGGCATAAATACTTTGCCTGATCGAGGGGCAACTTTTACGATCTTATTTCGTATTAGCTTCACATCAATCTATTCGCTGGACTGAGCAAATCGAAACAGAAATACATCTTATTAAGAATGACATATCTCGTTAAATTCTAAACAATTCTTCACTGTCGAACTTAATGTAGGCACAAACAAATTCAGGGTATTATTGTGAGATTGAAAAAGTACATTTTTTATATTTTCCAACATTCCTCTTTACTGCAGCTTTCAAACTTCGAGTACTTTATTACGAGAGATATGTTAAGGTTTCACTATAATGAAAATATATATATCATTTTCAAAACGTAAATTTCCATGACTTGGTAATGATTGAATGATCATTTAAATATGTTATAGATATGTACGAATGAAAAGTTTTAGACATATAATTTTATTCGAAGATATTTATAAAAGAATGGATGTGGTATGATTCAAGATATTGATACTTCTTGCAAAAGTGCAAAGAAGTACAATCTTTATATTTATTGTCACGTGTCGTAGATTATACGAAATTGCCATGAAAACGTTGACTATAACTGGGTCTGGAAAACCCAAAACTTTCAGTCTTCTGATAATACTTTTGACAATGCTCCAAAAAATCGTTAAGGACGTACAAGCGGTGCATGTTAGTCAAAATGCTTGTCAAAATATATTGTTTGCAGCCATTTAAAATTAAGAAATTATTTTTTTCTAAGACTTACGATTTTATTAATCATTCAAAAAGGTTTTTCTTCATAAAATAATAATGAAAAGTATTAAAAATAATAATACAAGTTATGAACTTTTGCTATTGCCAACTGATGAAAAAAAATTATCTGATAAAAATATTTATTTGAACATATAATACTATAGAAAATTGTTTGTATATATGATAAAATTAGTAGTAAAAGTATTTTTCATTATATATACACAAGTTAAAACCACGAAATTCATATATTTTAATTGTGGAATATTTCTGAGAAATAAGTGGCAACACGGCATTGTTACTAAGTTGCCAGCACTGATTCTAATCTTTTTGGTGTGATGGCGGCTCTTGTTTGTTTACATTTATTAATATATATAATAGACCCATTCTACATAATTTATTTGTATTATACGATTAAAACTAAATATTTTTCCAAATTGTTATAATCAAGTACTTGTTATTCTTTAGTTCAATTTTATTTATTATGAATAAATCAATTATAATATTTAAATTTCTGAATTTTACCGCTCGACTTTGTCAACCTATACTTGCAATGTTGCCACATTCACCACATTGCACTCGAAATGGCAGATGCAGAAAATGATCAATTCTTCGATCTTATTTTGTAAATTGTTTCGATGTTAGATGATTTACTCTGGTTTTTATTGCATTATTTCAATTCATAATAAATATACTTCATTATAAATAGTTTTATCGATTTATCTTTGCTATATGATCAGGTAATATTAATTTTTTTACTTATGGCAGGCACAGCCTTATAAATCTATAATAAATATGTGATTTTCAGGATGTAATTATGCGATAACTAGAGGTGAAAAATCATAAAATTTTGGGAAATAAAAAGTCTTTTCGCAAATATTTGTATATATTTTGTGAAAGCTTAATCTTTGATTTTACTATTTTTGCTTGTACGTCCTCAATCCGCAATACATTTGACTAACGAAAACGATATGGATTACGCCCCACTAAACGGAACGATTTGAAAACCCATTTGATTTGCAGTAAAGAGGCATCGCTTTTTTCAATCAATATCAAATCGACTGAGCATTGAGTATTACTGTTATTGTCCGTAGCGCAAACCTTTGTTTCCAGGAAGAAGTGGTTCGGTGCTTGCTGGCATCCAACATCACAAGTAGCAGGTTTTGTAGTAAATCAAGGCGATGGTGTCCTTGCCATAAATACGGTACTCCTTTTCGTACCTGACCTCTCCAGGGACAAAATCATCAGCGCACAGTTGCGGCCCAGGTTTCGCAATTCTTTGACAAAACCTCGCATATTTATCTAAAGGTTCGTCGACGATGGGGGACGCAGATCTCGGGGTTCGATCCAAAATCGCCTCGATCTCCAGATCCGTAAGGTCCTGCAGACTTTTCGGGTAGTTGCTGATTCTGCGGATGTCCGCCAGGTGGATCTGCTCCTCGAAACCAACGGAGTGTCTCCTGGGCAGCGTTTTGTACAGTCTGTCCCGTTCCCTCCGCTGGAGTTCCCTGTAGACCTTGAACTCGTTCAACTCCTGAAGGAGCCAAGCTTTGGACGCGGCGTCGTGATTGTTGTGGCAGTGGCGCGGCGATCGTTGCGCCGAACGCCTGGACGTGCATGGCTGGCCTTCGGTGACTTTCCGCGAGTGGGTCAGCTGGCCCATGTTGTGCGACACGCGGCCGGTTTTCTCGATTAGGATATCGTAGTAATTGGTCAACTTTCGTCGCGGTAATAGATCGGACCAGTCGAGGCTCGCGATCCGCGGCCCCGACGACGACAGCAGCGCGTTGTACACGTCGCGCGAGTCGTGCTGGTTCGGGTACGCGCCGCCCGGCAGCGGCTTGTTTGTCTTTTCGAGATTTGACAGCCCTCCTGTGAGGGAGGCCTTATACTACCGAGCCTGCGCGTACTCCGGGTTCATCTCGTCTAGCTGTTTGCCTTTGGTCTCTGGAACGCAGCACACCACGAAACAGAGACCGCAAATCGCTACTGCTGCGTAGAACCAGAACGCCCCGTGCAATCCTAATATCTGAAATTTATATTTCTCGGTTAATTGAGCACGTTTAATAGAACTTTATCTTTGCACAAATAGTAGTGTATTTTACTAGTTGGAAAAGTAAGGAATTTTCTCTACTTGTTCCATTTTTACGAGTCCTTCTTACGAGACTTTCTACGAGTCCCTACTTTTTCCATTAGTGAAGTATATTGCTATTTATTACGAGTTGTGGAAAAATGTCTATTTTAGGAAAAGTGAACACCTTTCCAACTCAATTTTAGTGGGAAAAGTAGGCACTTCTATCCTACGTGTAAGAAATAGTACATTATGATACCAGGGCGCGCAGCGCCCGTGTATAATACAGTGTTTTATGTATCTCGAACCCGTGCGTAATACGCTCTATTACGCACTAGTGCATAATAAGCCTATTACGCACGGGTTCGAGATACATAAATAATATATTCTCAAACACAATAAAAATTGAATACAATACAAATTATTGTAGTCAATATCTCAAGTTCTAGATAGTGGAAGTTGCTAAAAATTTGTTATATGGAATGTTTTGATTGTTTATAGAAATTTGTATTCAATTCTGACGGTGACGCTTAAGAATAAAGTTATATTCGATTTTATGTTAAATATTAGTCATTTTGGTGAAAACGGTTCTTCAGGCACCTATTCCAATCATATAAATATTCTTTTAATATCATTTCCTGCGTTTTTACATCGTTTTTTCGAAATAAAATTAATAGTTATTTACTTAACTTGGTGGGAAAAGTAATTTTCAACGAAATTGTGTACTCAACTCGGTTCGAAATTACTTTTCCCACCGTGTTGACTACAAAATTTTATCTAACAAGTGGAGGAATCGCGAATGCAGCGAGAGAAAGCGCTATTTCTCCCACTAGTTAGATAAAATTAATATAATATAACTCTTGTAAATTTCAACAACAGTATCAAATGTTTTTGGGTTTTGAACACAAATATTTATACAGAGAATAATGACCAGCTTAGTTAGGTCAAGAAAACATACGCCGTCATCAAATTAATCTTTGATGCGTTGGACGTTCTAGATTCAGTGTTACGACCAACCTGTTGAAAGTCCATAAATAATTTGATTCCTAGAAAAGCGCAAAAGTAGCTGAAACTGGTACTGATGCTCGAGCCGAGACCACGGTATTCCAGTGGAAAAAGTTCGCCGATTAAGAGCCACGAAATCGGTGATATTCCTAATGCCAACGCCGTGGTGAATACAAGTACGCACAGCAAAGGTATCCAGTCGTGTTGGCCGATCAGATTCGGATTTGGGTACGCTATGTTTTGCGTTTGCATCGTCACAGAGTTGTAATAGGCGTAGCTTCCAAATCCAGCCAGAGCCAGTGACATGAATACTGTGCTAGCTATTAGTAATGGTAGTCTACCTACGATATCTATCAAGAAACCTGCAAAAATTCATGTGTTTTTACTTTCATTCCTTAATATTTCAAAAGGACATTTAAAGGTTTTGTCTAAGACATCAAGGTGGTTAATGTAATTAATTATTTAAAAACAAATACTTATTATTATTTAATAAAAATTTAATAACTGAATAATAAATAATAGTTTTTTGTCAAAATTTAAACTTTGCATTATGTATAATTTTGTCAATAAATTATGTACACTATAAATCAGTTTTGTAAAATTACATGACAAAATACGCAAAAATGACATAATACGTGTAATTTTTCGAGAAAAGTGAAAAAATTGACTATGTATATATAATATAAAATTACACTATATATAAGATAAAATTACGGAAAACGTGTATTTTTGCTAAACTGGTTTTACAGTATAGTGTTTCAACCATCAACCATCTTAAATGAAAATTGAAAAAAATGTATGTGAACGATTGTGCAACTCCTTATCGTGCTACGTTGTGCAATTGAATTACGAAGAAACTTGCGTTTCATAGTTACCCCATTGAATAGTCGACTGTGTAATTCGAAAATTCGTGGATTTATGTATTGTACAATCGTTTCTCGCTCATTTGATTCGATTATCGGTTTTATACCTGAAAGAAGAGAGGCCAACAGTTGCACAAAACCGATGGCTATAGTCGCGCCATGCGGATTCATGCCGCCTAACGTTTGTCGGAATATGATGACGGCGTAATAATTGAAAGCATTTGCACCCGAAAATCTCTGGAAGAACATGAGGCCGCAGGTTATGCCAATAGGCTTGTACAGTCTTGGTGTAAGTACACTATTCTTGAATGTGAGCTCGTACTGTTTCGCCCTCGATGCCAAGATATTTGTTTTAATCACCTATATTCAACGTAAGAGAACTTTAATTGCATTCGTGCGAAGGAAATTAAACTGAAATTAAAACTGTATCTTCTGCAGTTTTAATTTTAAGTGAGTTACTGGATTAAAGTATTATCTGCCTCAGGATAACGTTAAATTGAATAATTTAATTTAATTTAATTTAAAAGAAGGAAGGATTGAAAGCGTTGATGGGTTTAAAATTGCAATTACCTGTAATTCATAGCTAACGTCGACTTGTGTACCTCTTAGCCATTGCAAACTCACCGACGCCTCCTCATCTTTGCCATTCAAAACTAAATAAGAAGGAGTTTCTGGTATCAATAACGTCCCTACGAATAGCATCGATGGGGCAATGGCTACGAGCAATGCACTTTGCCTCCAGTTCAGGTATGTCCCTGCTATGTAAGATAACAAGACCCCCACGTGGCCAAGTACTTTTAGCATCGCTGATAAGCAACCTCTTATACTCGGTAAAGAGATTTCCGAAATGTAAACCTAAAATGCAAATTTAATGAACAACAATATCGTTTTAACACTAACAGATCAAATTTGCTCAAATTCCAATATATTAAGTTTGCAATATGTAAAGTAAACAAAGAATTATTCATGAATAATAATTTATATAATTTTACGAATTGATATGATGTAAATGGCAAATTTGATAGAACATTATTGAAATTTGTGCGAGTAGTTTTTAAGTGCAACCAATTTCAATATGTTTGGAATATATATAGTAAACAAAGAATGTTTTATGAATAATAAATAATTTGTATAATTTTACAAATTGATATGATATAAAATGCAAATCTGATGGAAAATTATTGAAATTTGAGCGAGTGGAGTTTTCTAGTGCAGACGATTTCTTTTCGATGATGTACGTACTTGAGCAACCATTGTGATGACTGAACAACACAAACCACCAATAAAACTGGTCGTATAGATGAGTTCAACTCGCGGGGCGACGCCAGTTAGGATCCAAACTGCGGCGAGAGGTAAAGATGTCATTCGAAGCGCTAATCTACGACCCTTACGCATGATCCAGTCACCTATCATGGCTCCGAACCAAGCGCCAAGCATGGATAGAGAAGCGACCCAGGATGCTTCTTGTTGGGTCACCGAAAGGGACGACCTTAAAAAGGTAACATTGGCATTATTAAAATTACTCAAATTTAAAAAAATCCAGTTAGCGATAAGACAAAATACAACTAATTTTAATTCTTCTAAGTAAAATATCTTTCTTAATGGAATGGAAAAGTGAGATTAGATTTCAAAATAGGGTAAATGCACCAATGTATGAACACATAAGAATCAGTACCAGTGTATGAACGCTCATTTGAATACCATTGTATGTCATTGTCTCTCAAATGTAGTGTTCATTCACTGGTACGTATCCATTCACTAGAACACTTACCCTAATTATGTATTAATCGTTTATTAATATTTATTGATCATATTTCAGATTGTGTACTGAAAATATCCAATTCTAGTAATAACCATCCTTTTTTATTGATCTACCCGTGCGAACAGTTGACGATTGAAGAGTATGCGATTTGTTGTGAGCCAAAGGCTGGTGCTGCAAACTACCACTAATCGAATTGTCAATTACTTAACGAGGAATCATATTACTTAACGAGGAAATTGGTGGTTTTAAATTAATGGCCCGATACGAAGGCGAGGAAATATCAACTTCAAATCCCAGTTGACCATGCCATTTTATTTCTACTTAAAGCGAAATATCTTTATAGCTCAACCCAAAGGTAAGAGAATACTAACTGTTATTTTACGAGAAATATAAAATAATTAAATTTAAATTATTTTAACATGTTACCCAAATAATAGCCATAAGATTATCTTATCTGAACTAGGGTGAATGAACCAATGAATGAACACTTAAGAATCAGAACCAGTGAATGAACGCTCATTTGAATAACATTGTCTGTCATTGTTTCTCAAATGTAATGTTCATTCGCTGGTAAGTGTTCATTCACTGGAGCACTTACTCTAAGTAAATTTGTTTTTAAAATTCTGCTCTGAACATTGCTAATTTGTTCTTAAAATTCTAGGTCAGAATCTTACCATGTTTCATTATTTGTAGAGTGATATACATTCGCAGGTTGACTATCAAGTATGGAATCTAATGCAGGTGATGTGTACCCCTTTGCTAAGCCCGATGATAAAGTTCCCATTGATAAGGCCAGGGTTGCCAGCACCTGAAATAAAATCACATTCATTTTTGCCTTGCCACAGAACTTCACATAAATCTTGAGATCATATATGGTCATTAAGCCAACGAAGTACCAAAGGAATTCATCCTCTTAGCAAATTTCTCACTACTTTTGTATTCGAATGCTGATTGCTTCAAGCAGCTTACAAAGTCTCTTGCCCATCATTTCGCAGCCTGGAGGATTTCGCGTATACGAACCAGAGGTCGTTGTTTCAATCAATCGACTCAAGCCTCAGTGCGATAACATTGATGGAAATGCGGAAAATCAGGTTAATCATCGGCAATAAAGATTTGCCTGGGCGATAATCGTAAACATATTTTTATTGCTATTGAATAAAGTTATACGAATGTTAACATAAAAATTGGGTAACGCGTTTAAGTTTTAATTGGTCTTATTTCAAGTTTTATTGATTCGGAAATGTCTTTCAAATGTTGCAGATGTTAAACTACTTCCAAGTCAATATTTAAATTAATTTTCACAATATTATTATTATTATTGATAAGGAATATTTTTTTCGTGCTAGAGTAATTACAAAAAAAAGATAATTTGTTCTTGAAATATAATTACTTAGTTTTTTTATAACTGTAGTATGTAGTGATTTTTACATTAGTAAAAAGTAATTATATTTCGTCAATTGATTTATCTTTATAAGTATGTTTTAATTTTATCGTAGGGAGACGAAATCCATCCTTATGATGAATGATACCGATGACAGGTTTCGATCGTAAAAGAAGCTACATGTTTATTTAAGAAACAGTTCCTCATTTCAAACGAATGGATCTGATCAAAGATGAACCTTAGTTTAGAGAAACACAAAAGGCTGCGATACATCATACATTTCCTGACGTTTGTCTAATTGTTTAAGGCGAAGCTTATGTAACCATTATAAAAAGAATTTCGTCTTTTTTGCATTGCTTGATTGCTTAGACAAATAATTATGAATAAAATGTTTCATCTGCAATAATATGCATTTGTTTAGAAAATGAATAATTAGTGTAAAACCAATAATTGTAAATACAAGTTTTGATTTTTTTAAATTTAGACTTTAAAATAAAAAATGCAAAGTTAAATAACCTGTGACACATGTTGCGGTCTTGTTGCAGTAGATGCCATTTGTACCATCGATGATTTTGGCAATTTGAATCTATTTTCACTTTTCTCTGGTATCGTAGTCACCTGAAATATAATCATTATTAACATTATCATCCAGCTATAAAAAGATTGTACAAAAATGAATAATTAAACAATTAATTATCAATGAAATCGTAATTAATAATACATAACGATTTTTTAATTTATGTAATTATTTGACAATGTGTATTAAAATCACATTAATTATAAATATTGCATTTGTTTTCAGTATAAATATAATTATAATTAAACTTAATTTCTTGTAATTTTATTTCTATTTATACGGTTTTATAGCTTAATAATTTATTATGAATATTCTAACACCTTACGTTATTGATGAAAGAATACAGTAAAAAATTTTAGGGTCAAACAAATTACATACGACCCTAACCATACACGCGGAAAATAATCTGTTGAGAGAACATTACAGAGATAATATGTTGATATTGCACATAATCTGTGAAGAAAAAT
>JABFPQ010000791.1:0-10154 GCA_022817265.1 Masnerella sp. ZL-2020 | reverse complement strand
TAAAATCGAATTTTCATCGACTTATAATTGACTTAAAGACTTGAAATTTGGTGAACTAGTATAACTTTTTGTATAAATAAACCACAAAAAACAACCATCCATCCAAATGCTTTGGTTCCAATTTTCACCTGTCACCCTAAGTGATCAGAAATTGGCCAAAGTTGTTACATAAAATTCATATTTTCTTGAATGTTTCGCTTTGCTCATCAATTATTATTATTGAATAATAATTAGAAATGGAAAATAAAAATTAATATACCCAAAAAGTACAACCATAAAAATTTATTATATTCAGAGATATACTGAATTCACAAAAGTAGTAGCATATAAAAAAAAATACCTTGCAAAGGTAAAACTCAACGAGGCAAGGTTTCCTCGCAACCAAAGTTTTTTAACAGTAATTATTATTTAGTATTGATAACCCTTTTAAGTAAAAAAAAACTTCGAATTTTTTTTAAAAATACTTAAAAAATTGATTTAGCTTAACGAAAAATCTACATAAAAAAGATGTGACAATTAAACAATAATTTAAAAACCCTTTGAAATAAATTTTACAATAATTCAGATATATTTAAAAAATTGAATTATATTTAACAAAAAGCCTACTTATAAATGATGTGATATCATTTATTGAGGCAAGTATTATAATTTTGTTTCATACTAAAAATTGATTTTATTCAGGGATATAATTAACTCAAAAAAAGAATCCTAATATGAAACTACCTTGCAAAGGTAAAACACAACGAGGCAAGGTTTTTGTCGCATCCGAAGTTTTTTGAAAACACTATACTTCATAAAAGTATTCATAAACTTTTGAATTATATTTTATGATCATTCAGATATATTTCTAAAATTGGATTATGTTCTGGATAATTCTGCATGAAAAAGATGTGATATCATTTACTGAGGCAAGTATTAATAATTAAAATCAAAAAAAAATTTCTAGGGCAGAGTGGGGTAAAAAAACCACTTTTAAATTTATGGGCGAAACGTTATCAAATTTATAGTGACCTAGATCACAGTAAACGAATAATTTACAAAATTGAATCATATTCATCAATAATCTGCATAAAAAAGATTTTTTAAATAATATTATTATTTAGTATTCATAACCCTTTTAAGAAAAAAATAATTTGATTTTTTTTTAAAATACTCGAAAAATTCATTTATTTTAACAAAAAATCTACATAAAAAAGATGTGATATCATTTATGGAGGCAAGTATTATTACACAAAATAAAAAAAAATACTTTCTATACCTAAACTTTACTTCAGAACGCTCCATAATTATTAACTTGAGAACTTCACCTCAAAAATGTAAAGTACCTCATTTGCAGTATAATCAGAGTGGCCAGCGTAAGGAGCATTTTAAAATCAAGGTTTTTTCCCGGTTTTCCAGGTTACAAAATATAATTTTTCAAGGTTTCGTCATAATGAATATATATATAATTTCTATTTATCAAAAATTGCGTAATAATAAAATAAGGTTAAATAAATGATTTTTTTGTAATTACATGATAATTGAACTTTTTTATTACATTTTATTTGCCTTACAATTTTAACAACAATAAAGACAGGAACATTTAATACAAATTTGTGACTATATTGTATCACAGGAATTACATAATCACTTTTTTTGGTTCTATACAACAATTAACTGACTACTCTAGTAGATACATTATGATTATTTTAATTCTGCAACCGACTTCTCTATGTCTTGAGTGAGTTTTGCTGCTTCTGCTATACATTTGGCTCTTTTATTTTCCCTTTTAGTTTCCCGATTAACTATATCTTCTTTATACAAAGAATGTGCATTTCGCATTGTATGTATAAGACCTTTGTCAATTTTGAACTGGCCTAAACCGCCAGCTTTCTGAACGCCATCATATATACGTCTTTGTGCAATTAAACTTTTCTCTTGTTGATTTTCTACAAGACACTCCGAATTAACAGAAAAGCCACGCTCAACAGATGCATTTCCATGAGATAAAATTAATATTGATTTCATAAATTCAAGAAAAGTTTCACATGACTTGTCGCTCAATTTTGTCATATTTACCCAAAATTCATCTAAGCGACTTTCGCATCTTTTGAATGATTTTAGAGCTTCTTGAACTTGAACTTGATTGCACACACTTATATATTCTAGTTTAACACGATCTGCGGTTATACCAGACATTCTTTTATTTGAAACAAGGGTTTCAAGGGCAGCATCCAATCGATTTTTGCTACTTACAGGATTTAAAGCAACTGCTGGATCTAAGCACGAAATTCCATAAGTAAGTTTGTATTTTAGGGGTGATCGTTCCTGCAGCTTTTGAATTATATTAATAAGACAAAGTCGCATTTCATCCTTCATCTTAAGAACATCTAGGTCTTTGACTCCTTTTATTTTTGATAAAGCATCTTTTGTCGCAAAATCTAGATCAAAACTTTTTGCCGTAAGCAGAATTGTCTTGTCTGATAAGTCAATTTTGTGCAATGATTTTGCTTGCGACAAAATTTCAGGTTTCACGACACGCTGCATCAGAGTTGTCATCATAGAGGTCAAGTCATTGTACAAAAATGGAGACATGGGATTATCAGTTTGGTATTCACGTAAAAATGGTTCCAACAAACCGGCTGTGGCGGTAAAAAAAGTAATTTTTGGGCCTAGCAACTCATCTTTAAAAGCTTCAACAAGTGTCTTGAAACTTTCTGAAGTTGGAGCAATTTTCTCTTTTATTGACTTAGAAACATATATTTTTAGATTGTTTAGAACTGTATAAAACCTGACAGCTACGTCGACATTTTCGGCCCATCTGATTCCACAGAACTTTACTGGAAAAATTGTCGATTCTGTGTAGTTTATAAACTGCGATCTTCTTGCTGGTGAGTCGTGAAATAAATAATACGCAGCTTTCAAAATCGATGAAAGGTTCCAATTGGTTTTCATTATGCCTGTTTTAAAAGCTCCGTGAACTACATGCAAACTGCAACTGCCTATCACCAAGAGTTCTTGATTATTGCAAGACTTCTTCATTTCTATATTTAAATCAGACAAAACTTTCAAATTTACGTTAGGTCCATCCATAGATAACTGCAAAATTTTGTGTAAATTATTCAAACCAAAAGAACCTTTTATAGCTTCAAGCAGATCAATAGCACGTGTACGATGAATAAACACAGAGTCAAAATATTGCGTTGATACTGTAGATGTCTCCGAGTCCCAAAATCTTACATGTATGTCCATTTGAATTTTCTGTGACACTGGATTAAGGCTTTCATCAAATGCCAGTACAACCTGATCACAGTTATCGATTGAACTGGAAAGTTTTTGTTTAAAATACGGAGAAATTCCGTATACAATGCTGTAGGTCAGTTTTGTTCTTTTTAATTTGAGTTTTTCTGCGATTTGACTATCCGGGAACATTTCGGGAAATCTTGACGTACAAGTTGCTGAACTTCGTAATGACAAGTGACTTAGTACTGTTTGAAGGCACCACAGAATTTCAGCCTTTGTTACGTTTTCTGACAGAAGAAATTGATTTATCGCTGTCTGCTTCGAAGACTTTTTTGTAACTAAAGGTGCTGAATTAACGTCAATATCTACACTTTCGATTTCACTAGACACACCAACTTTAAGTCCTAAACAAATAATTTATATAAATAACTATATTTCTAAAAATAACTATGATTTAAAATGATTTGTAATTAAAAATAATAAAAAATAAATCAATTTAAAATAAGTAAAAGTTAAATTTGATTGACATATTATAGTTAACTTGCACATTAAACATTATTATTTAATAAATATTGTTTTATTAAAATTAAAAATTGTATAACGTATTTAAAATAATGTACCTTGTGATGATTTATCGATTCCACTTGTAATAATAGTTTCACCAGTTTGCACTGAATCTTTATATTCTTGTTGATTTTGTAAATGCATTGTCATGGGCTGTAATTTTTGCTTAGTTAGAATTATTTGCTGATGTTTTTGTGTTTTTTCATGGCTAATAAGTGCACTTTTTCCCATCGACGCAATATTAATTACTTTTGAACACCAAATACACATCGCATTTGTATTTATTTTTGGATCCGGCGCCACCCATGGATAAATTAGATTATATGAACTTTGATATTTCGTAATACTTGGTTTTGATTTAGACATTATTATATATTTTCAAAAACTGGTTCAAAATACACCATCACAAAGTTTGAATCAATTCGAATCTACGTCACGTTTCATTTAACTTGTTATTACCTGTTTTATCGAGTTAGGTTGTAGTGCGAATTTTGCATTGTTACCAACAAAACCAATTAGATACTAAAGGCGGTAATTTTGAATTAAATTTATCATACACGCATAAATATCGTGGATTACGTTAGTTTTTTCGCTATTACATTAGTATTTTTTATTTTCAGTAAAAAAAAAAATAAATAAAAAATAAAATCCCGGATTTGATAAATAATTCAAGGTTTTATCCCGGTTTTTTCAAGGTTTATAAAAATCCCGGTTTTTTCCCGGTTTTCAAGGTTTCCAGGTTCGCTGGCCACTCTGAGTATAATATAAATTTCGTTCATATTCACAAATTCTACATAAAAAAATGTGAAATCATTTATTGAGGCAAGTACTGTTTGAACGTAAAATTGTTGTCGGGAAGTTATGTTAAAAATTCCTTCAAAAATAAATGTAAAAATAACTTCGATATATTCAATCGGATTTCACATTTTCAAAAATTCAGTTATTTTATAAAATAGAAAAATTTCTCGTAACTTTAAAGTTTAGTTTTTCATCAGAAATATCTAAATATGGTAGAAAACTCGACATAACAAGAGTTTTTTGAAAAACACTTTTATTAACCAAAAAGAATAAAACTATCTAAATAAATTATTTTTATTACATAGACCTATCACAAATAGTTAATTATTATTATAAATTAAAACTATTAAGGCTTGTTTTGTCCGGCGCTTAATCCAATTTTAAAGCGCGTTATTTTTTTAAATAATTATCAAAATTAGATGAAAGTTGACAAATATCCCTCTTACTAATATCAACTTGTAAATTTGAATTAAACATATACTTTTTAATAGACAATTTTTATTGTCATCTTAGTGATGAATTGATATCATTGATATCGTCAACTCACTGGAAGAAAGTACCATTTGAAAGTAACTTTCAAAACCCATACCATTTCAAAAGAGTAATTTTAGTTGCCTGATTTAAGTTGGCAATACTGACGTCAGAATCAAATAAAAGCATTTATGAATTAATATATAATAATTTGAAAATTTATTACTAGAACAAAAACTTTAATTCATCTATAAATGTTATATCTAAATTAACATTTTTAGTACCATTTTTATTGCATAATTATTTAATAATTACTTATTTGATAAACTTATTGTATAAAAATAACAAAATGACAATAAAAATGAGTATAATTTAGTTTGTTTTGATTTATTTTTTTCAAGCATTGATATTTCTAATTAAAAAAGATTTATTTCACATATATATGTCAAAATATCTATAACTAATAATGGTTTATTTGAATAGAAAAAGTTAAATCGTTTTTAAAATGATAAGAATGTTTCATAACTTAACATTTTGCCTGTAGTTTTTATTTAAAAATATTCTGAATATTTTTATGCTTGTTCAAGTATTTTTGGTTATGAATTGATCTCATAAATAAATATTCATAATTCCAGTTGTGAGCATTTGTTTTTCTGATTAATACGTGACTATAAAATCGAAACAAACTAAATTATGCTCATTTTTATTGCTATTTTGTTAGTTTTATATAATAATTTTTAAATAATTATGCAATAAAGATGGCTTTAGATATAATTTAGATATAACATTTGTAGATGAATTAAAATTGTTGTTCTAGTGTTAAATTTTCAAATTCTTATATCAATTCGTAAATGATTATCTTTTATTTTATTTTTGGCGTCAGTGTTGCCAACTTAAATCAGGCAACTGAAATTGCTCTTCTGAAATGATATGGGTTTTGAAATTTACTTTGAAATGGTAAGTGTTTTGGATGTTACTTTAAAATGGTACTTTCTATCTGTGAGCTGACGATATAGACACAAATTTTAAATAAATATTTAATTATCATATTTTTTATAAAAATTGAAAAGTGTATTTTTATTAATATAATTAAACTCGAGATCATTTGTGATGGTAATGCAGATTTGCAATTTTAGCTCAAGTTCAGGAACAGGTTCATAGAAAGTATAATTGTCTACAAAAATGATCTTACAAGAAAACATCAAAAAATGTAAATTGAGATAACTCTGTGGAACAATAGAGGTCCATTATAATGACTGACGTAGCTACATAAAGTGAATCCTTAATCGGACAGTTATCTCATGTAGTCAGTTCAGCTGTCATTTTCTCTATCTCGCTCTAAAATCTTCAAAATGTAATCCATACGTGGATGATTCACGTAGTGTTACATCTTCAAGCTATTTCGACATTTTTCAATTGACCATATTGTTACTTACGTTTTAATTCAATTCAATAAATGCTGAAGACAATATTTGAGTTGAGAAATAATATATACGTCTTAAAAATATGCATTTGTGTTGGGAAACATGAATTTATCGACGCGATTTTTTTATTTACAGAATGTTATCGGGTCAAGGCGTTACGTCAAATCAAACGAACATAACTTTCCAAGGTGCACCATGCGGTCAATGCAGAGATCTGTGTCCAACGGGTTATACACCACATTTTTGGAGGTAAGAGATTTATAAACTAGTTGGTCAATGTTATAATTTATTGTGTATAAAAGTTGGGAAGAATATAAAAAATGGCATAAATTTAATGATTTCGTTAAATCCAGATTATGACTTTAAATAAAACGATGCAAATGATAATAATTGCAAAAATATCAACATTTTCTACAAATGAAAGTACTTCTTGATTAAATTTCTGACTAACAGTCTGAGTTTAAGACTATCATTCTGAGATTTATTCTTTTCGTCTGAAATTCAGATTATTAGTCTGAAATTCAGTCTTTCATCGTCTGAAATTCAGACTCAGTTTGAAATTTAAGATTTTGGGACATTATATTTTTGAATTTGAAGATAAAACATAAACTCATTTTTTTTGAAATTCCCAATCAGAAATCTTTTAAACATCTCACCAACATTTTCAAACAATTACTTGACTTTACGTAAAACCAGGTTTAAGGGTCAACCGTAAATGCTTTTAAGGGACACACTCACTTTAATCCGAAGCGTTCTAAATCGTTTGGATGTTTATCCTAATGAAATATCGGCTGCGGTAGAAAACCTCGAGGTTTTGAGTTCATTTGCATGGGCGACTCGAAGCTTAATCGTCGCTTTTAAGACTTAATGATTATCGTATTTCGTGGCCGCAATTCAGATACACGAAGTCGAGGGTGTGAAACGAATCTGAAAGAAGCGCGGTAGCGTGTCTAGCGGACCGTGACTGGGACTTGTTATCGGCTCGGTGCATCATTGCCGGTTGCTTTCGGTATGCCCTTCCGGTGCATAAAACAGTCCATATGCCTGCCGCTATGACGATGACTGCGCGTTTCTGCTCGAGGATGCACCGTAAAATCCGTATCGGTTGTATTACATGGTCCACGTGTTTGCGCTCCGCTCCGCAGACTCGTCGCCGCGTGCTATGTCGTTAAGACCATGTCAAAAGCTCGCTTGTCATTTTGAAAAATAAGGGTTAGAAGAAGTAGTACGATTTTAATGATATTTATTGAAATTGTTTAGAATGAGGTTATTCGAGAGTCAAGTTATGAGTCAAGAATTTAATCTATCGGTTTTTTATAGTTTGAAAACCAAAGGAATTAATTGTTATCCGTTTGTGATCTATTATATGATTCATAGATGACTCATCTTTGATCTATATATGACTCACCTTTAATCCATATATGACACATGAATGATTCATGTGTAACTCATATGTGACTCATATGACTCATATATGACTCATCTATTACTCATCTGTCACTCACATGTGACTCATCTATGACTCACATGTGACTCATCTATGACTCACATGTGACTCATCTATGACTCACGTATGACTCACATATGACTCATCTATGACTCGCATGTGAAACTTCTATGACTCACATATGATTCACATATGACTCATGTGTGATTAAAATATGACTCATATATAACTCAACTATGATCTACATAGTGTATTTCTACAGGATTCGTACACTATAAAAATAAAACTTATTTTAGAGAATAATTGCTAGATTTTAGAGGTTCTCCCATCTTTTTCTGCACATTTCCTCCTGAAACTCACCTACACAATTGAAGATCTTAACATAAGTCGTTTCATTATAAAGCTAATACGATTTATGTAAGAATTTAAATAAAAAACAACATAAAACAAGAAAATGATCAAAATAATTGGATATTTACTATGTAGACAAAATCAATTTTTCAAATGATATACATTTAATCACGTCCTTCTCGTAATAACTGTAATTTAAACGAAACTTCTTCAAGTTTAAATCTACATTACCGACACGGTTCGAGTTGTTCAACGACTCTGATACGCTGTTAACCTTAAGTGATACCTATTCGGTTGATTCGACTTTAAATCACGAGTTTGCGGTCGCCCAACGAAAAATACAACTTTTTTACATCGGGGACAGGTTTCACTTTTTTCCGACTCTTGTACATGTAGGATTTCATGTTTGCAGTATTTAGCCTTCATGTACGAAAGATGATATTTTGTGTAATTAGGATATCGATTTCGGTGGGTAACGATTTGTAATTTGATTTCTGGAACTTCATGAATCGTTGCACAAATGTCAACATAAGAGTTTTTTTTACTGATAAATGAGTACCTGAAATAACTCAAAAATCTTACTTTTCGAAAAAAGTACATATGTTCTATTTAAAAATTCTTATCAAGTCCTTTTTTACAAATAAATATAAAAAGTGTTTTCAATCTCATTTTTGGATTTAACTTAAACTGTTTAACATAAGTTTTTTATCTTAAAATCAAGCTATATATTTCGGAAATTCAGAAATAATTTTTTACCAGAAAATTTCACGAAATTCATCCATTATTTCATAATACTAATAACTAACTTTGAAAAATGACTCATCATAATTTCTTTCATTTCTCATACAACTTCAACTCGAGTAAAAATCTCATCATCTGAAGGTGGCCCGAGACAATTTCGCGAAGATCCCCGTGAGCGACGAGTGGATAAAATTGACATGAAGCGGGGATAAAATGTTGGCCGGGCCGTGCTCGAATTCCTGCGAATTACAATGTTTAAGGACAAAGAGCGGGATCGCGCATGGCCGGCCAACTGCGTGGCGAGTTAATTTCATAAATAGCATGTAGGTACACGCGCCTTTAAGATCCGTGGCCGACCTTCCAGGCGGTTCGATACGGTTGCAAAGTGGCTGCGTGTTGCGGCGAGATCAGGTTTACAAAATCGGGGAACGGGCGCTCGGCAAAAAGCCAGTCGGTATTCGAAAAAGAAAAACCGGCGCGCAGCTGAAAAAAGGAGCGCGCCGATATTTTCTCAGTGGGTCGTAGGTCAACTCGTCGAGTTCACGCAACGCCGGCACCGGGCCGACGTCCGCTCGCCGCGAGATTAGATTCTTCGCGGTTAATCGCGCTTGAATGAGCGACAGCACGAGAGGAAAAACGCAAATTAACCGCGCGCGTTGAAATAAAGTTATGCGAGGGAAAAAATTTTTTTGGATCACATGTTGATCTAGACAGGAGTTTTTTAATATGATTCACTGTGTATGCGAAATATTTTTTAAACTTTTTTGTTATGCTGATATTATTTCACTCTACACGCAAAAAACTATATAGTTGATTCAACCAAAACATTTTTGTTAACCTATGTTTGTTGAAGCAACAAACATTTTCTGTTAAGTCAACAAAACGGTTTTAATGCGTAAATATACACTACCTGTCAAAAGTCTGAGCACACCTGAAAAATTGTAAAAAAAGGTGAACTTTGGAATGATGTTATTTCCAATCCATCCAATCAAATAAGCTGCAATTTTTTTGTGTGTAAAATCTATTTCTCGGCATGAATTCATCGTCTTGCTGTAATATATTTAAAATATAAACATTTCCCTGCAAAATGAGCCAAAGAGCAAGTTAAAAGGATGGAAAATAACAAAGTTATTCAA
>JABFPQ010000790.1:0-10161 GCA_022817265.1 Masnerella sp. ZL-2020 | reverse complement strand
GAAAAATAAGTTGACGAAAGGAGGTGTTTTTGAAGTAGATACACGGTACCAATTTTGACCCAATTTTCAAAGTTATCTTTGGATAATAATCTCCATATAATTTTCTAAAAATTTGTAAGACAGTTTTTTGATATCATGTTCTTTCAAAAAGTTTCAACTCTGCAAATTAGTTCGTAAAAATCGAGCAAAATTCGATTTTCTTTTATTCACATGGGTGTAACTTTTTCCAAAAAAAACTTTCAAAACACCGTCTTACATTTTTTGGAAAATTGAATTACAATAACTAATGACTAATAAAAAAAAAAATGAAAAATTTCGAAAAAATACGCATATTTGGTTGGAGAGTCTCCTTAAATCAATACTGAATGAAATATGACTGAAAAATTAATTGTCATATGCTGCGAATTTCGACAAATCATAACTTGAAAAGTATTGATTCAAATCAAAAATGGAAAAATACGTCTTGATTTATTTTTAATACGGAACGTTAATAAGAATGTTTGATGTTAATTTTCAAATCGATCGCTTAGTATCATGTGAAATATGGCCCATACATTAATTTATAATAATTGCATTTCGACTTTTTCGAAAACTTGCCCAGAAAACACCTTCATAATATGTACTTGAATTTCCAAATTAAGTACTTGAAATGTACTGGAATTATACTGGAATTTTAGTACAATTATTCGCTGGACACCCTGCAAATGTAATATTATATGTTGTTTAAGAAACATCGTAGACGGACATTAAGATAATCGCGTTCTAGTTCCAGGGCGCCAAGTCCCGAAATAAACCGCACGACGACGCCGATAAATGCGGAAACGCAGCGTTTGCCAGCGAGCTACGAGTCGCTGGCGATGCGGCCGCAGAACCCGCGGCGCAAGTACTGCAAGAGCGGCAAGTTGGTGCGCGAGGCCACTCCGGCGCCGGAGAACGAGCCGACGGCGCAGGAGATCGGCTCCACCTCGGAGAGCTGCAACGAAACCAACGTCGAGCCCGTCGAGCAGAAGGTCTCGCAGGAGGATTCGGGCTTCGAGAGTCAGACGCAGACGAGTTCTCGACGGCCGATCACCGACGCGGTCAACCAGTGGCTCAGTCAGACTAACTCACCGGACCTCTTTCTCACTAACTACGTCAGCGATTACGAGGACGACGAAGATGAAGATGATTATGATGAAGAGCCGCCAAAAAACTTGCAAGTTAGTTTTGTTGATTTCATTTCTATGCATGTGTTGCAATTTTCAGGTTTAATCATTCTGTGACCTGTCTGTGACTGGTAATTTCGATAATTTCAAAGTGTTTATTTCTTATTTTACAACTTAAAGTCATGTCGATAATATTCAAATCACATAAACCAAGAATATATTTAAATCGTTATTTCTTATAAAAAAAATTTAATTTAATAAATGTAGGGTTTTATTATTTTTATTTTTTTTAGGGAATAAATTTGTCTATATTTAGGCACTCGTTACATCATCCCCATATTTTTATTTTTGTCCAAAGTGTGCTCGAAATAGTAATTATTCATTTTCAGCGCAAGTCAAGTTTTTTTTATTCGGCGCAACTGCCGAATTGAAACGCAGGTTAATTTCCATTTTTTTTTAAAATCGGCGCAATTGAATAAGCCCCATCTAAACCATTACATTTTAAGGATTCTTAGACTTCGCCAAGAATAAGTAGGACATGACGTAATTTATATCTAATTTGAAAAGCGTGTTTTATTAATTAGAAAATAAATTAGGTATAAATAATAAACTATAATTTGATTCAAGGGAAAATATGTGTCATATTTTCGAAATTCGTTTCATATCACAGAAACAAGTTTGGGCGAGCCGCACGCCCTGCCGGGCGTGCAGCACGCCCAAATCCTAAGCATGTTTTGCACCCTTGCTCTTGGGTGAATATCGCGCCCGGTTTGGGCGCGCAGCACGCCCTGACCGGGTGCGCTGCTCACCCCAAAGTTAGGGCATACTGCGCGACTACAGTTGTTCGCCCCGCCGATATTCACTCGCAGGTTCGGATTAAAATATCTCGAAAACTATTGCTTCTACTAACAAAGTGTAAGCGAGAAAGTTGTTCAGAATAGTGTAAAGAATAACTTAGTCAAGTTTGAGCGAATTCCATATTGTAGAAATCAAAATATTTACATAAATGACGCGTATGACGCAATATTTTGTAATTTCTCGAAATTTCGTCTATTTATGTAAATATTTTGATTTCTACAATATGGAATTTGCTTAAACTTAGCTAAGTTATTCTTTATACTATTCTGAACATTTTCCTCGCTTACACTATGTTAGTAGAAGCAATAGTTTTCGAGATATTTTAATCCGAACCCACGTCTCGCTCACTCTGAATTCAGGGCGCGCTGCGCGCCCAAGAATTTGGACTTGCTGCGTGCCCTAATTGGGTGTACTGCACACCCAAAGTTAGGTTATGCAGTATAACCATTGATGGCGCTGCGGCGCGCCCCAAACTCTTTCCGTGTGAATATTCGTCAAACGTATAGAACTTCTCAAATTGCTTTGGATAATATAACAGAAGGTTTACGAGATACTTTGGGAATTTTTTCAAATTTGTTAGTTGTAAGTATTATTTTGCAATACAAAATAAAAATAAACATAAATAATTCATAACTTTCTATGTATTTATAGTAATAAATTTAACGGAACATTAACAAAAAAAGCAGAGAATTGTCCAGTGTGATTTCTGTTCTCACGTATTCTGTAGCTTTAAATAGGATGAAAACCACACTAATTAATAATCGGTTACTTAAATAAACCATAATATAATAAACTTCACTTTGAAACCTTTCTATTTTTTGTAGAATGAAATTAGAGAGCACGCTGATCCGAATACTAATATGGTGAATTTAAATATAATAGAGCAAATTTGTGGTAAATTGAAGCCAGACGAATTGCTGTACCCTGTTCGATCAAAGCATGCTTTAGATAAGTTTTTAATTGCAAAATTCAATATGGTTTTGCCAAAAGAAATTCTTCTTGGAACGACACCTAAGTGGATTCGATCGCAGACGCCACCATATATCAGTTTAGTAGATCAAGAAGAGTTTGGAGTTATTGTACCGTTTTTATCCAGTTTAGAAAACTTGTTACGTATTACAGAAGTACGTAATAATATCGATAATCTCATTCTCGAAGAAGATGGTGTGATGCGAACTCTTCTGCATGGTGATTACTATAAAACTAACGAGTTTTTTTGTCAAATCAGAAATAGTATTTCCATTATATTGTATGCCGACGAGTTCGGTTGTGCGAATCCACTTGGTCCAGCTTCAAATAAAGAAAATACATACATGTTTTACTGGACGATTGGCAATATAAATCCAGAATTTCGCTCAGCAAGTGATGTCGTTATGCTACTCGGTATAGCAAAATCAAGTACCCTAAAAAGACATGGAATTAATAAATTGTTAGAACCATTTTTGAATGATATTGAAATATTACAAACACAAGGTATAACTTTTACTGTAAATGAACAAGATTATAATTATAAAGGTAGTTTATTATTCGTAGCTGGCGACACTCCTGCTGCTGCAGAAATTGGTGGATTTAAAGAATCCGTTGCAGCGTATCGATTTTGTAGAACATGCTTGACCAGTCGAACTGAATGGACTTTGAATTTTCATGAAGACTATTTTATTATGAGGAATGCGGAAACTCATAATGAACACGTTGAAATTATAACTGCACCCCACGTATCCAATAATAATTTAAATTTTTGGAAACGAAGGTATGGTGTGAATTCAGCTGGTGTACTGCATAATGTTGATTACTTTGACGTAACGAAATGTTTACCTCAAGATGTTATGCATGTATTAATCGAAGGTGTATCAGCTGTAGCTGTTAAATCGTTACTCCATTATTGTATCGTAGAAAGACAGTTGTTCACAGTAGAAGATTTAAATGGGAAAATGTCTTGTTTGGACTTCAATCATTTCAAAAGGAACAAACCAGCAAGAATATTATATGAGCAATTGACTCAAAATGGAAGTCTAAGACAGAGTGCATCGCAAATGTTCACTCTTATCCACACTCTACCTTTTTTAATTATAAATTGGTATAACAATGATGATGAAGATTTTAAACACCGAATTCTTTGCCATGCACATTTGTTACAAATTTTAAACATATGTATGGCTTATGAAATTAATCTTGAAATGATTGACTTTTTATCACGGATGATTGAATTATTTATCTTTGATTTTAATAGACTTTACCCAAACAAAATTGTTCCAAAATTCCATTTTATGATTCACATTCCGTATTATGTAAGATTATTTGGTCCTCCGCGACAGTTCTCCTGTTTTAGATTCGAAGCTGCACATAATTTCTTTAAGTCAATCGTTCCTGTAGTAAGAAGTTTCAAAAACATGCCATATACCATGGCGTATAGATTTCAAACTCGACTATATTCACGATTAGCATCCGCTTTCAATTTACAAGACAAGAACTTTTTGTACTATGGCGACGACGTCGCTTATGGACAAATCGTTTTGATTGATAATCTTCCTAATGCAGAGTTGCTATATAATTTTTGCGCTGAGTTCGTTGGTCCCGGTGAGCAGATTATGAGAACACCAAAAGTTAAACATCATGAAACAGTTTACACACCTAAGTCCATTATACTTTTACAATGTAATGAAGAATTCCTTCCTGAATTTGCCGAAATTGAAGAGATATTTGTGATTAGAACTTACATTGTTATTATTTATAAAAGTTTGCGAACTCTTAATTATTCTCAAGAATTAAACGCTTACTGCTTAGGTGAACCGACAGATGACGTACAACGTAGTATTTTATTAAATAATTTAATTTTTCCACATCCGCTTCCCGTGTTTACGATTCAAAGAAATAGATACGTTCTTTTATTAAACAATGAACGAACTGAATTTTACGGTTGATATTGCGTATACTGTGACTTAAATTAAATGTTATAGAAAATGGTATTGTACATGACAATAAAATACTTATGTACTGTACTCATTTATAACTGTTAGAAATCTTTATTAACCTAGTTTTTATAAAAATCTGTACAAACAGAAAACTCAATAAATAATCAAATTTTGTATATTATTATAGCAATGAATATCCATGCAAATTTCAACAATTCTTTTCAAATATAACTTTAATTCAGTAAGGACTTAAATTAATCAATCATTTATCAGTATGATTTTTTAAGATTAAACTTCTATGTGGCTGCTATTCATTTTCTTTTAAATCAGTATAAACTAAAAACTTTTTTTATAATTTCTCCGGTGCACCACAATATACGAATTTTACTCTGTTTTTTGAACATAATTAAAGATAAAAATACATAAATGTGTATGTAATTTGATAAACTAAATGAAAAAAATTATTCGCAAGAATGATCACTATTTTTCTCGACGGTATCTTCCCACATATTCCGAACGTCTCGAATAAACTTATCAATCCCTCTGACATTTGATGTTGTGCCCAAAACTGTACAGTCCAAATAGGATAAGGTTTGCTCATATCCTAAAGGATAACGCACATTCCATACGTAATAACAGTTTAGAAGGCAAGCCACTGATTTCGCCACGTTTGGTTTTGGAATCACGACCTGTATATTTCCACCAGTCACAACTCGAGCAGCGGGTATGATGTCATCTAACGTGAACATGATTAGTCTTGGTGAAGAACTATTCGCAGACAGTAATTTTTCTAAAGAAGTTCCAGCCTGAAAGAAATAAAGAAATTAGTGTTTTGAAGTGTATTAAAATCAATTGTTTACAATATAACTTTTGTTTGTCTTACTTCTGCAACAGTAATTAATGGCTCGTGTACGTCTGTATATTTTTTTTGGGTTCGGAACAAGTATAACTTTTCTATTACATGAGCTTTACTGACTTCATTTTCAATTTCCATTTTAAAATACACAGCCAATTTTTTAATAACGTCTTCAATTTGCAATAGCATGTCGTCACAGTCCTTTTTGTTTATTAAACTTCCTTCGTACATAATCTGAAAGTAGTTAAATAATCAATCAATTAAATTTTCATATAACTCATAAACACATTTTCAGAAATTTGAAATAACTCAAACTAATATATAAATCCTTTAATAAACTTTGGTCTTTTATATAATATACATAATAGGGTGGACGTTAAAAGGGGTCTGATCGAATTTTAACCGGGCCGCCCCCTAAAACGACTCCAAATAAATAAAAAAAAATTGTGGTAGTGTTTATTCCTCTTAATATTAATATTTAACCGCGCCTAAATGCACTTGGTTTTTCCCATTTAAATAACATTGAGTTTTGACACATTTTGGGACTTTATTTTTTTCCGAGGAAATAATAGGTTTAAAAAATCGACTCAATGTTGGATAATGTCCTACAATGACCCAAGAATGCATGTGAAAAATTTAAAGTTTCTGACGTTATTCTTAACATAAACTATACTCATTAAAATAAACAATCCATAGGAAATTGTTTAAAAAGGCCAAATTGAAACCGTCATAATTTCCTTAAAAATTATCCGAATACATTGAAAATTGGCACATTCGAAAGGAAAACCTCTGTAGTTTATTAATGTGAAAGAAAATTTTATGTACAAAATGATTTTGGCAGTGAAAAACATTCTTATTCGTGAAATTTTAAAATTTCTCTAGTTTAACCAATAATTTTAGGAAGAAAAAAAAATTATGGTCAAACTTTACTTTCTAATTCGAAAAGATCATTCAATTCTAAGTAAACTTGCATTAAAATCATGCTATTTCGTTCAGTTTTTATGAAAAAAACGCCATTTTAAAAAATGATGCATTTGTGCACATTTTGTAACATTTTTCCAAAGCATAAGTAGTTTTCATAATTCACCCAGAAGTAAAAAATGGATTTTCATGACCCGAGAATATGTGGCAACAATTATACATTTCTGAAATTAATTTTAAATTATTGGAATATAGTCAAAATTTCGCTGAAAAACTAAAAAATCTTAGATATTGAATGTAAAAATAATAAATGAAGTATTTAATTCAAAATTTACAACTTCAATAATAAAATAACTTTATTGGGAAATATTATTCAATATAATTGTTTTTTGTTATTGCAGTTCTTGGCCAGTCTTGATTCTGAAATAAAAAATATATGTGTTTGAATTATATTTATTTATTAAGGGGACACTTTTAAATACAAATTAGTGGAATACTTACTACGTTAATTGCTGTGCA
This sequence comes from Masnerella sp. ZL-2020, assembly GCA_022817265.1. Classification (NCBI taxonomy): domain Eukaryota; kingdom Metazoa; phylum Arthropoda; class Insecta; order Hymenoptera; family Scelionidae; genus Masnerella; species Masnerella sp. ZL-2020. The sequence continues at coordinate 2,950 of JABFPQ010000790.1, read as the reverse complement.
TTAAACTTCCTTTAGTTGTGTTAGGACATTTTTTCCTGTATTCATCGACAATTTGGAGTATATATAGCTTTTGATCAGTATTTTTGGTGAGAATGTTGTTATAATCGGTTACTAATTTCACTGCTCTTTCCGATACATCGTTAACAACTTTCAAATGTGCAACCTTTTGCAATCCTTCTTTATAACTTGCATCTTCTGGCCATTTCAGGGGATCGAGTTTCAAAAAATCTTGATTAATATTAAATCTCTGGAACAAGTTGACAGACCTCGGTGTAATAAAATAGTCTATTTCCTTATCCATGAAATACTCAATATCTGAAATTTTAAAAAGATACGTCAGTTTAATATCAGGGTTTAATATTATTGTCTTTTTCATTGATGATTTTAACATTTTAATATAAAAATTGTAAAAAAATTATAATTTTATTAATTATGATATAGCCTGTATCAATGAAAACATTTATTTTGAAAACTTATTTTTTCTGGAATTTACAAACTTGCATCAATAAATTACTATAGAAATCATATCTGTTTTGTTTAAGTATTCCTCTGTTTTGAGAACATTAATTAATTTTATTTTGTTTTTTTATATTGATTTAAAATGTTTTTTAAGAATACCTTAAAATAATAACAATGGATTTACCTGCTGCTTTAATAAAGACTCTTTTCCTATTATCTTCGACGATTTCTGAATTCTCCATCTCTTTAACCATTTTCCGCTTGATATCATCTGACACTTCTTTGTCAAAAAATGCAAGAGCTGCAGCTTCTGGTTGTAAGTACCATAAGTGATTCATCAATTTGTGTAATGTCGCCACAGATATTTTCTCATTCACTGATTTGTAACTGTAAAGCTTTTTCAATAATTGTAAATCGTTGTTAGGTGCTGCGTCTGGACGGGCAGATGTAAACCAAGCCTTGATATAAAACAAAACGATGAAAATGCAAATCTCTGATAAACCATTTTCTTCTTTGGCAGTCAAACTGAATTCTTTACGAAATAAAAAGATCTTCAAAGAATATAATGCTTTGGCCATCCAACGAGCGTGGTGAACAGGTCCTGGAAATTTGAATCGAATACCAGCAGAAGGTATGAATCCCAAATATATTTGTGCTAGCTCGAGCAGCTCTAAATAATCATCTCGAGGCTGAAAATCTTCTGAAACCTCAACAATGAAACCGTTAATGTCTTCAATATAGGGGCTCAATATGTGTTTTGAACCTTCGTCTTCAAGTCCTGTTTTAAAATTCTCCTTGTCTAAATCATTCCATGACTTCTGGAATCTTTGAAACAGGAGCACATTTGGGCCAGATGTTCCAGGAAAGACTCGTTCGAATGCAGCCTTCATCAAAAGTTCCATGATGTGATGCCTACATGGCAAAAACAAAATATCTCTTTCAAGTGTACTTTCTAAAATAGTTGCAGCACCATTTTCATGCCCCAGATTAGACGCCGTAGTATCACAGCACAGAGCTTTGATTTTGTCTGATAGACCCCAGTCCTCAACTACTTCGAATATAGCATTTGCTTGTGATATTCCTGTTCCACGGTCTAATTCTGGCACTCCTAACAATTTCTCCATTTTTCCGTTGGTAACAACAACTGGTAGTCTGTCTGTCACTTTATGATGCACTAAATCATTAAGCAGTTTACCATCCCAGTGTAATACTATCGCATTCAAATCCATGTCTTGAAATACTTCTTTTATATTTGCTGCTTTTGCTTGTCGTATCTGGTTGCGACACAGACGCAATGATGTGACGTTAATAATTAAGGAATTTACATCGTAGTTAAGCTTCTTCGCTATCGATACGATTAAACGAACTGCAGATCTATTCGATATTTTGCATGCGTCTAAAACGCTAACTAGTTCCCCATCTACAATATTAACAGTTCCTCGAGATTTTTTGGCATTAGACGGTCCTGCTGCTTCTGTTTCATCGACGACAAATAAAGGAGATTCGATGTTTTCAAAGGATAAATTAGAATATGCACCAATAGAATTTTGGCTCATAGGTTGACTTTCTTCACTACTTGATGCTAACTCTACAAGTTCATCTGTAATTACAAGGTTATTTCAATTTTTATTGGGCAATATTACTTCATTAACATAAATTTAATTAGATTTATTAGACAATTTTACTATAAGAACTAGCAGAATTGTATGCGAAACTAGTACATTTTTCAATTTGGAATTTTTTGCATAACTACATAAAATTCGAGGCAAACACGGAAAAGACCAACAATAGGATTATTTATTTTAATAAAATAATTTTGTAATAAACAATAATTATAAAGCTACTCACTTAATTTCTTTTTTTCTGCTTCACTTCTCATCAATCGGTCTAACAATAATTCTGTTCTGTCCGCTTTGCTTCTACTGTCAAAGTCGCATAAAGTTTCAATATTACCTATTAATGAAGAATAACTCTTTCTCATTCATACGCCATAAATACAGTACAAAATACAATTAAACAATAACAAACCTATGTATCCAATTCTTCCGGGTTTTCTTTGATCGAAAAGAAACTGTTTAATTTTTTCATCAACCATTGTCTCAGTATTTCCACGAGCAATATCGAAAAGATCATCCAATGTAGAAGAAAACATCACTTCTTTTTCACTATTGCTTGACTTTCCTGCATTTTTTTGTAGGCTGCGCCATTCTTCGTGTAAACGTTCCAATTTTAAAATAGCTCTGTCAGTCTTTTGTATCGGTAAGCGAGCTTTTTCCCAGAAAACTTCAACTTCTTTAATCACTAATGCAGCACTCAATCGAAGGCTTAAATTTAATTCGCGAGTGTTGAAAAATAAAACTTTCAAAACCTGTCGGCGCGAAGGCAATTTGTTTCCAATTATTTGAGTGTCTATGTCACCAACCAAAAAAATATTTTTTCGCACTGTGCGATTTGCGTACATCTTATTTTCACAGATGTTCCGCAGAAACAA
>JABFPQ010000789.1:0-10167 GCA_022817265.1 Masnerella sp. ZL-2020 | reverse complement strand
AAATTCTAAAGTATTAACAAAGTAGGAGAAAATCATACAATTTAGAAAATTTCAAAAAATTCAAGTTTCGATTAATTTCAATGTATTAACAAATTACAAGAAAAATGAACAAATTGCGAAAAATTGAAGTTTCGTTAAATGTAAAAACATTGAAATTACAAGAAAAATTAAAAATTGGTAACTTCGCAATAACACAAATTTTGAAAAGTTTAAAAATTACAAAAAGTTTAAGTATTTTGAAAACCGAAAAAACTATAAAAATGTGAAAATTAACAGAATTTTTAAAATATTGAAAATGTAAAACAAGAATGAAATATGTAAGATTCTGAAAATTTTTGAAATATTTAATGTCTTATTGGAAATTGTCCTGATTGGAAAAGTTTCTTTGAAAATTGTCACGATCGAAAGAGTCTTTTTGGAAATTATCCTGATGGAAAAAATCTTGGGTATAATTCGGTTCTTGCCTATTGATATATTTCACTAAGAAATTAATCGTAACTTACGAAATTGATAAAATTAACGAAACTATAATAAAAATTAACAAAACTACTTAAAGTTGCAAATTTTGTATTTTCGTATTATTTCAAAGATGATTTTGAGTAATTAGTGTAATTGATTAAATTTTTCTTCACATCAAAAAAACTGCTGTTTATTATTTTTTTCAAATTCGTTTTGGCTATCTCATCTAAATATCGATTGCATCAATTTGTTACAATTAAAAAACCTTGTTTTCACCAACCATTTTTCATCTCAATATTACAGACAATTAATATCGCTGGAAAAATCACAGTGAAGGTAAACAAGTTGGGAAATTGTTTGTGAGACAAAGGTGCAGTAAAGAGAAAAATTGAGAGAAAAAAACTGATGGGTTGTAGGTAGTGTTGTGATTGGTTCGATACGAAAACGTTCTACATTCTATGAAATTTTCGTTTTTTGTAACATCATTTATTATATTCGTGTATAAATTTAATAGTCAAAGATTTCCGTTTTTTACTGTTATCATTAATTTTTTTTAAAATTTATAATATAAAAAATTCTAAACATCTAAAAATCTAAATGTTTGGATGGTTTAATTTAAAGTTCATACATGTAGATAAGAATTATTTAATTTGAAATCGAATATTTTTCAAATTTGATTTGGAGTTCATAATCATATGGACCGTTTAATTTTAACTAAATGTTTGATTAATTTTAGTTTTTAATTATATTTTTTTATTTATTAATTAAGAATTTTATTTTTTATACAATGAACCATAATTTTCTGGTTTTGAACGTTTTAAAGATTCAATTTCAATCTCTCAAAACAAAGTTTTTCATTCAAATTTAAATATTTTAGTGATTTTATTCAGAGTTCATAATATGAATGGTTATATTATGAACTCTGCACTGAATTTTTTGGAGATTTTGCTTAAACTTTATTGTCATAAAATTTTCAACTGAATAAAAGTTGTCACGTTATGAATTCTTGCTTTTCATATTTTGTAATATGATTATAATTAATAATATTATAATACTCATTTTTTAATATTAATAAACTATTTGAAATTTATATAATATTATATATATATTATATTTATATACAAAATGTCTAAGATCATAATAGAAGTTTATAATATGAACTGTTTCATGCAAATTTCATAATATGAACGATTTCTTCAAACGTTCATAATGAACATTTCATTTCAGTTTCAAAACGTCTAAGATTTATAATAGAAGTTTATAATATGAACTGTTTTATCTACATTTCTTAATATGAACGATTTCTTCAAAAGTTCATAATAAGCAATATTTCATTTCAAATCAAAATATTCAAAATCATAATAGAAGTTCATAATATGAACTGTATCATCTAAATTTCTTAATATGAACGATTTCTTGAAAATTTCATAATGAACAATATTTCATATCAATTTAACAATGTCTAAGATCATAATGTAAAGTATTCCATTTCAAGTTCGCATTAAAAGTGTCTAGCTGGTAATACCGCGGCGAAAGCTGCGGGAAAACAGTTATCCAGGTCGTAAAAGTAGCGCCATTGAATGAACTCGTAGCGCTGTCCGTCAGTTCGACACCGGAACGCGTCTCGTTAGAGCCGGCGACTTATCGCTCGTTATCGGGCGGGCGCGCGCGCTTCCGGAGGCGGATCACGTCGCGGAGCCGGCTCGTTATTTCCGGCACGTCTGCCGAGCGCTTTTCCTTGTTTCGACATTAGCCGCGTCGATCCAAATCACCGCCGCAATCACTCACTGACCGTCGCCGGGGCGCTCATCTTTTATTCAAAGACTTAACCACCCTGTTTTCGGAATCAACATTTATACGACACTCCATTGTGCGCTCTTATTCGCCGCAATTTCTTCCGACGAGTTCATAGTTTTTCCGACGGTGTTTGGAGATTGTTTGTTTATTCGATGAGGAATTTCGGAATTTTCAGGGCAATGTTTGTAAAGTTCATAAGATGAACACTTTATGGCATCATGAAATGGATTTTTCATATGAACGATTTCAGTAGTTCATAATGTATACCATTGCATTATGGTTTTATTGTCGTTTTTGAACAAATATCATGAAATTTAAAAAGAAATGAAATTTTCCATTTCATGAAATTAAGTTCATAATTCTTAAAGTTCAATTATGAAGAAGTAGTTTATATTGAAATGAGATATTGTTTATTATGAACTTTTGAAAAAATAGTTCATTTCATGCACATAAATGCAATTCATTCATATTATGAAATTGAGATGAAATTATTTATATTATGAACTTGTAATAAGACCTTATAGATATTTTGAAATCGCAATGAAATATTGCTTATTATGAAATTTGAAAAAATCGTTCACATTATGAACTTGAAATGGAATAGTTTACATTGTGAACTTCCATTATGATCTTAGATATTTGGAAATTGCAATGAAATATTGTTTATTATGCACATTTGAAAGAATTGTTTATACTATGAATTTTATATCAAATGGTTCATATTATGAACTTGAAATGAAACAGTTTATATTATGAACATATAACGATATCGATAATACAAATGAAATAAAACAATTTATTTCATTAATCTGAAATGAAGTAATTTCAGTTATGAACTATTAAGCAGTCGTTCATATTATGAAAGTGTAATGAAAGAATTTATTTTATGAAGTTCTCTATCAAGATCGTGGATAAAATCGGTCATTATGAACTTTTATACAAAATGACAAATTTGAGACTTTCAGCGAATTATTATTATGAACTTTTATGAACTCTAAAGATATTTGCATTATAATTAAATTCACATAAGTGAATTATTTATTCATATGAAATTCATAACATAAAACTGAATTTTTATGAATTATCCGAAAAAGTTCATATTTTGACCTCGGTTACAAAACAAATTTCGAGTTCATATTAAAATTTCACAAAAATAAATATTTCCCAAACTAAAAAATTCATCAAAAGTAATATTTTGAATGAAATTGCATGCATGTAAAACGAGTTGATAACTAGTGCTCGGCGAATCAGTATTACAGGGAAATCACGCACATCAGGGATTCTGTCAGAAGCTGTCAGAGCATAAATCATTCCGCCGACAAACGGATAAAAGACGCGGCGTTTACAATTTAATTAGCGTAATGCCATCGCGCGAAACATTTTTGTTAACGAACGCCTCGCGTGTAATGTTAATTTGATAACGCGACAATAATCGTTGGATTAATTAATAAGCGGCGCACTGTGAAATTCGGGTCGTTGCGTTTGTGCATTACGCGGATCATAAAGTTTACGAAATGTATTGTGCGAATCGAGGGACGATTAAATATTAAAAGACGAAGAATGAATATTAATGCTGCGGCGGTTTAACTTTTGATTGGAGCGACGCCGTTCATTAGAATTTTTTCAATAATTTATGGGCCATCGATAACGCGATACGATAATACGGAAATGAACGGCAAACATGCACGTCACGTGCTATGGCTACGTCGCACAAAGCTGCCGAGTATTTGCATATAAATTAACAATTAATGATTATTATAATAATAAAATTACTACGATTTCTACATAATTGATGAACGCAGTGTTCGACTCGACGTTGCTCGAACAAAAGTCAGTGGCAATCAACGATAACATTTGTTTCAATTCATTTCATTCATACTAATTAATTTTTTTCGTTATCAGTATGAAAAATGAACTTTTTTATCTACAGTTCATAAAAATGAAATGCTTCATTAACAGTTCATAAATATATACAAAAAGTTATCAGTTATATAAACGTAATTCGATTTTGAATTTGAAATACGATTTCATATGACATTCAAAATATGAAATACTTCATATAAATTGTGTTTATGAAATTGTTTCATGAATTATTTCATAAGAATAATTATGAAATAGCTCATGAAATCATTATTTGTAAAACGAAAACGAATATGAGTTCGATAAAAATCTTTGTGTAAACGATTAAGAATAAATTTCATAATATGAACGATTATCAAATGAAGTTCATAAATTTAATTATTCAATTTTACATCATGAATTATAAACGAATTCCTTAACACAATTATGATTTCATAAGATCGTTTTTTTGTGAAGTTAAAACAAAATTGTTCATATATTATGAAAATAAACGATTTCATTTAAATTTCATAATATTTAAATTTCAAAATCGTTCATATTATGAAAACGAACGATTTCATTTAAATTTCATAATACTTAAATTTCAAAATCGTTCATATTATAAAAATGAACGATTTCATTTAAATTTCATAATATTGCCTCTGATCTGAATAATTCCATTCAAAACTCATTCGTTTAACACAAAAGTAACAAATCGAGCGTTCAGAAACTTTATATCATTACACGAATCTGATGAATTACATAAGAAGTAAAATTGGACTTAAAGAGATGGTCAGCAGGTCACCTGGAAATTGGGTTTAAGTAAGACAAAGGAATATTTAAGTGTCAGTTCTTAATGATAGCTCTTTCTTCGCGTTTCCTTTGACGACCGACCTTTTCTGCCATTTCCCTTACATTCGCTGATTAATGAAGAGAACCGTAAAAGAAGCGCCACTAAACTTCTCTAATAGGTTCATTGTCTCTTTTATTTGTTTTACACGATTCATTTGGACTTCCCTTTTTTGTCAAATTAGGCTAATGGACTCAGTTTGCCTGTTAAAAATTCCCTAATTTAGTTTCTTTCCTTCTGCACCCGAAGAATATACATTCTTCGTTAATTTGAAAGTTTTTATTGCTGAAAAGTAATTTCATTACACTTCTTATTATGCAATATTCATAATTTCATTCATCGATTTTTTCTTCGGTTCATAAATTATACACTTTTTTATCAATTTTATAATTAATAAAAAAAATGTCTAAAATTCATGATTTCTAAATTTGTAATTACCTATACGAAATAAAAGTTCAAATTTTATGCATACTTTATGAATGAACTCGATTCAAAGTTCATAATTTTATGAACTCTGTTGAACTTTTTCGTCAATTTTATATTTCATAGATTGTTTCCTAATTAATTCGATTCAAAGTTCATAATTTTATGAACTCTGTTGAACTTTTTCATCAATTTTATAGTTCACGAATTGTTTCCTAATTAATTCGATTCAAAGTTTATAATTTTATGAACTCTGCTGAACTATTTCGTCAATTTTATATTTCATAGATTGTTTCCTAATTAATTCGATTCATAATTCATAATTTCATGAACTCTACTGAACTTTTTCGTCAATTTTATGGTTCATGCATATTTTCCTAATTAATACGATTCAAAGTTCATAATTTTATGAACTCTGCTGAACTTTTTCGTTAATTTTGTATTTTGTGAATTCTTTCTTAATTAATTCGAATAAATTTTCATAATTTTATGAACTAAAATGAACTTTTGCGTCGATTTTATAATTCAATGTATTTCACAATCAAAGTTTATAAGCACAATAATTAAATTCAAGTTGCAGAAGTTAAATGTATATTTGATGGTAAAACGTAATTTCCGAGAACAACGGTGTAAAACGACGTCATGTTGACCTTAACATGAACATAACCGAATTGCCTAAGCCGAATTTCAATTCAAATCGAATACGGTACGCGCGAAATCCGGAATAACGTGCCCGGTAAATATGTCTAAGGTTTAACGGCAGATTAAATTTAAACTTATCTCGGCAAAGCGTTGCCTATCCGCGCAACCTTATTAACTTTTCCATCCGGCCGGAAAATAATAATTCTCAACGCGCGTTACATGTTTGAACTGCTGAATTGCGCGGCATAATCAATTTTTGTTTGCCCGTAATTAAAAGCGCGGCCGAGTCGACATTTTTTTTATGACTTTATTATATTTTAATTAAATTGTAAAACCACGCTCCTCAGATTCGAACTCTTTGTTGGACGTTTGCATAACAAACTTGGCCAAGATTTTATCAAAGCAAATTGCACTCCGTTCATTTAATTACCGAACTCGTGCTGTTACATTTTCAGCAAAGACATTTTATGAACTCGGCGAGTTTTTTCGTTCGACATTTTTTATTTAAGGTTGATATATAATTTTAAAATTCATGGTAGGTAGAGAAAAAGTTAGAAACGTTGAAATTTGTAGGATCAAAACTTTAAAATTTTTCAAATTATGAACTATTTGAATACAATGAACGAAAATGTAAAAAATCAATTGATGAAATAAATAAAGTTTTATATGTCCAGCTGATTTTGAATTTATATGAAAAAACTCAAATTATCAAACGAATGATTAAATATTTTGATGAAAAGTTCATATTATGAACTTTAAAAACGTTCATATATTAAAGATACGACGAAACAAAATTGTTGATATTGTTTCATTTTTGAAATTTTTCTTGATATTTGTAAGGTTAAACAAATTTCTCAAATGAACGAAGTTCATTTTTATGAACTTCTTATGAACTGTCTACATGTTTAACGTTCGTAAGTTGAATAAACTTTAATATATTTTTCGCAGACTTCAAAGTTTTATTCAGATTTTACAAAATTATTTTATTTACAGTTCATATTTGAGTTTATGAAACTCATGAACTATTGTGCAGCTGTTAATGTATGTTGTCAACTAGTAATTATTTATTATATCTTTTATGCATTATCACGATTTCAGTTCGTTAAATGTATGAACCTTAAACGTATTTCCCGAGGAGTTCATAATTACATGAACCTCAATTATACTGTTTGAGGATTTCATACACGCGTTCATTCTTTGGTTTCGTATTTTCAATTTTCATTGAAATTTGATAATCTGATGAAATTATGAACTTTTAATTAATTCATAAAAATGTTCATAATTTTATGAACTTCTCAGAAACCGTTCTATCGTTCATAATTTTCTGAAATCGTATGATTGTTTTCAAAATTTTCATATTCAGTTAAAACGTGCATAATAATTCATGAAATTATGAACGATAGTTGTCTTTGTTACTTTTTAATGAAACGTTCATATATTAAAGACACAATGAATCAAACATTTTGATATTGTTTCATTTTAGACATTTTTTTGATATTTGTAAGGTTAAACCAATTTCTCAAATGAACGAAGTTCAACCAAAACACAGTTTGCAACAAATTTCGAATTCAAATTACATGTCAAAACAGTGTTATCATTCGCCAATTAAGACAGACGTTGAAGTTTAGCTCGAAAAATTTTGTATTCAAAAAGATGGCACAAAGTTTACAACTCGTCATTTGAAATTGTAAAAAGCTCTCATTGGATTCGTTTCGCTGCAAACTTTCTTATTAAACATTCTTTCTCAAATTTCAAACTTGAAATATTCATCGGGCTGCTTTGCTTACGTCACACATACACGTTTCGTCCCTCGCGTCGCGGGGAATTTGGTTCTTAGTCTGTTTTTTATTTACCCTCTTCAATTTACTCGTGTTTCTCTGCGATATTACACCGCGAAAAAGTTTAATTGAATTGCAAAATTAATTCCTTAATATGGAAACTTCTAAACGATAGGTTCATTTGAATTATTAATTTTATTTCGCTGCCGGCAAAGTTTGCAAATGAATCCAATTGAGCTATTCGCTTAAAAGTTGAGATTTCACTTTTAGTTCAAATATAACAGTTTTTGTAGTCATTGTTTTCGTAAAATGTGCAAATATTAATTAAAATTATTAGCTACGTTTTTGATTTGCATAATTTTCTTATTGTGTATGAACTTTTTAACGAAAATGTATAATTTCATATACATAACCTTTTACATCTTATTTATATCAAATAAAAAAATTGCAAAAAATTTTCTTTTTAATATAATTTCATAAGTTCATAAATATTTTTAGGATTGCTTTTATTTATTTTCAGTAAAATATTTCTATTTCACATTAATGATTTTATGAACTTTTCATGAATGAATATAGCTTTGAGTTCATAAATGTATGAACTTTTATTAATTTATTTATTCATTGCATTTTTTTCAGGAAGACTTATTATGTATTCGAAATTTACAGATGAATGAACACATGAACGTTTTTCATACAGTTCTTTTGAATTTCATGGTTGCATGAACTTTTATACACTATTTAAAATGGTTTGTAATTGCATATATATTTCATGAAACATTACATATTAACGTGTATATTTTATGAACATTTCATGCATAAATATAGCCTTGAGTTCATAAATGTATGAACTTTTATTAATTTATTTATTCAGTGCATATTTTTCAGAATGTCTTATTATTTATTCGAAATTTACAAATGAATGAACACATGAACGTTTTTCATACAGTTCATAATAAATATACAAATTACATAAATGTTTTCATTTGAATTTCATGGTTGCATGAACTTTTATACACTACATTTAAAATGAATTGTAATTTTTCTATATTTCATGAAATATTATCTATTGATATGTATATTTTATGAACTTTTCATGAAAGTGTATAACATAAATTCATAAATTTATGAACATAATGAACTTTAAAATTGATTTCATAATTTAATAAACAGTTTACATTTGATACAGTTTCATCAAAATTTCGTTTTGGAAAATCACAATTTCATGAACTACGACGAAATTTTTCCCTTAATCTCCGAAAGTTCAAAGGTCACTGACTGATCTTTCTTTTCACCGAAAAAAGTCATAAACGTCAATAAATCAAGTTTCCCTCGAACAAAATAAAACTAACGTTTGTTTCTCGAGCTCGATACGTCTCGGAAATTGTGCGTCGCGTGTTAATAGAAATGCGAACGTAGTTCATCGGATAACTCGGGCGGAAGAAAAACGCCAATTAAAGTGTCAATTAAGCGCGCGATCATAATCTGGGGGACGGGTCCATTAAACCGCTGAAATTAGCTGTCTCTTTATAACGCCGACGTACGCGTGGAAAACACATCCGCTTTATTTACGAAGACGTGAGAAAACTCGCCGCGGGAGCTTTCAACGATGCACGCTATGAAAATAAGAGCGAAAAAGTTCAGCGCCGAGAGCTGAATAAATAAGAACGCGGATGAGTTTTGGTATTAGAAATAACAAAGGTCGTCGACTAAGTGTTTTTCCAACATTTCCGCCTTTTATTACCGGATTACATCATTGATTTTATCTGCTTCATGATTAATAGAATGAACTAGTTTATTAGTTCGTTCATAATTCAAATGAATTATATAAAATTATGATTTTTGTCAAATGTATTTTTTGAAAAGTTCATAATTTTATGAACTGTGATTGTATTGTTTGAGAATTATATATATGAGTTCATTCTTATATTTCGTATTTTTTTTCATTGAAATTTCATTATCTGATGAAATTATGAACTTTTGAATGATTCATAAAAACGTTCATAATTTCATGAACTTCGCAGAAACAGTTTTATTGTTCATAGTTTTCTGAAATTTTCTGATTTTTTTTCAAAATTTTTATATTGCCCAAATTCGTTTATAATAATCTACGAACTTATGATCGTCCTTTTTGTTACTTTCCAATGAAATGATAATTAACAACCAGTTTTTTCGATTTACTTTAAACTTTTGTAAATATTTCTCTAACATTCTCTTTTATTTTTTATAATTATAAAATTTTTAATTTTTCATCATTTTTTATTTTTTTTTTTTCTTTCTTTATTCAAATTAATTAAATAAAATTTTTATTTTTTGTTTTTTTATATGTTTACTTTTCTTTATCACATTTAAATTTCATTGTTTATACTTATTCGTTTTTAT
>JABFPQ010000788.1:0-10168 GCA_022817265.1 Masnerella sp. ZL-2020 | reverse complement strand
CACCCAGAAAAATATTATCTTATTTTAACTTGGTTAGATTTATGTTAAAATCCTATCTCAACATTAATATTATTTTAAATAAAGGTTCATAGGATTTTCCTTTCAGAATTATGTGAATTTACATGTAACTATTGACGATTGAAATTAATGCCATCAGCGCCACGAGTGGCGACTTTTATAAGTACTCAAAAGTCAAAATACCGTGAAAATCATATATTGAAATATGTTTTGACGACGAAAAAATGGAATTATGAAATAATTTTATGTTAAAATAATATCAGAATACTTAAATTAATTTAGTTTGTTATTTTGTTACATAAAAAATTTTGAATTTCGTTGCTTGTCAGCGCCATCTAGTTAAACATTTCAATCGCCAATATCATGCTGACGAATTTCACTTGGCAAGTTACATAACCTAAAAATTCCGAAACCTGAAAATGACGAATTTCAATCAAATGAAGATTAAAAATCAAGTTGAACGAAGAACGAAGATTGTGCAATAAAAAACTCTAATGAAAGAAGAAGAGGATTTAACGAGTTAAAGGGCGATGAATAATTTGGGCCAATCTGATCAGAGTTGCATTTTTTATACGACAGTAATGCTGTTATCAAATTCCCTGCCAGCCATTTTGAGGGAATTGCCAAGTAATCCGCGCACTTAAGGGAATAACTTAGATAAGGGTGTGGAATTACAAACGCCATCTATTACGGTTTTTCGCGGACTTTGTCTACTTTTAGCTGGGGATTAGTTTCAGCTGCAGATTTGTTGTTTATAAAAGTAGAGCAGTGGCGACATCTTTATGTGTGGTATTTCCGGTGAGAACAAGGTCGTGGAAGGATTGGAGATGTGTAAATTAAAGTGATTCGTCTTGGGATTTTATTATTTGTTGGGGCATGCTGTTTGCAATCATTTGAATAGGAAACGAAATTTTTCTGGTTGTCTAACTATAAGTAACTGGAATTGTTGATTGCACTTGGCTGGAGACACTACCGTGTATCTTAATCCTAATTGAAAAAAGTGGTGTTCAAATTCAAATTGTTCACTTTTTTAACGATTTTTGGTCAATTTCTAAACCGGCTTTGATTCTTTTGACGAAGTTTATAGTTTTTCTGTGTAAATATAAGACTATGTTATATTTCACTCTTATTTTGAATTAAATAATTCTCTTAGAGGAAAAATACGTTTCATTTTAATCGTAATTTTGATCGCGTTTTCTTGTGAGAAAATATTATTCAATCCGAAGAGTTTTAACTATTCTGGTCGAGAATATCGGTAAGAAGCTTGTAAAATTAAGAACGACTTTTCTCAGTTGTCTACAGGGTCTCTCCCTCGTACGAAAGAATACTCAAAGGTTTCAGATCAAGAAACCCATGCTATTACGCGGCTGTGTAAAACACAACACTATATCAGACTATGTAAAATAAAGCTGAAAAATGTTGTTTCTATGAATTCATTACATTTTCGAAAAAAATCCTTTATTCAAACTACTATGAATTAATGTAATTTGTTCACAATTTTTAAGTTGAAAATATTGGATTTTAGAAATTTAATTCAAGAATGTGTAAAAAAATCCTTTCACCCTAAACGGATTCCATTTAAAACAATAAATTTGCACTCAGACCATTCCAGCAAAATACCATAAATTGACCAAATTTGCCTTCGGAGACATTCGACACCGCGAGTCCCAAAGTCGTAATGAAATTCCGAAACCACGAAGACGGATTGTTCTTGAACCAAGAAAATCCATCTCCATTCCGCGCAATCTATTTTTACGTCACATCTGGCGATTTATAGAAAAAGCTCGCGGCGCGCCGATCGATCCATTTATCGTCGCGATATAAGAGCCCTACGTTTGACATAAAAGCAATTATGTTTGGGTGATCGCGCGTTTCCAGGGTGAAGCGTGAGGAAATTAATTATCGAGTTGCGCCGCCACTTTTACTTCCGATCGTTATGGGCTACTTTGGTGCGCAAAAATAAAAACAGTCCTATTTATACAGATCCAAAAAAATTCACTACAAGATACGATCTGCACGACTTTATCTTTGGTCGATAATGGAGCAAACATTGCAAGTGTTCTTATTTGGGATGCAAAGTGGCTCGAAATTGGAAAGAATGGAACCTTTGGAAATTTGCCTGCAAATTGTCGAGTAGGAATCAATTAAGTAGCTCTTAATTGATTACTGAACGTCCTAATATAATTTAGCTGGAGAGATACCGGAATGAATTTAGTGTAATTTCATTGATTTTGGTTGGAGCGTTCAGTCAAATTCACGTTGGTGAGAAAGCTTACGTCATTTTAAGTATTATTACAATCGTAAAATGGTCGTGTTATTGGATAAAATAGTTTATGAGTGGTATTGATAGCTTTTTTTAGTATTAGAGATGTTAATGATAGATTGAACTTTAATATGGGTATGTTTGCTGTTGAGATTTACTTTAAAGTAGATCTATATCTGTTGTATAGTGTGAAAATTATTATACCACACTTAGAATCCGAAATTTTTCTGTGTTATTTACCAAAAAACAATTTGAGCAAAGAATTCCAAATCGGCGTAAATCGGATGAAATAGTATCAAAAATATTTAAGAAAATCAGTTTTAACAAGAATTGTTTTGAATTGTGCAAAATTGTTTTGGAATAATAACCAATTAACTAAATTGAATTAAATTGGACCATATTGTTGAAATGTAAACGAGCGACAAATTTCAAATTGATTTAAAATGCATGAATTTGTGTTTAACATATTTAAACTATTAAGTTTAATATCAAGTATAATCTTAAACCATTTTTGACGATTTAGCTGCTATATATACACTCTAGTTGGTACAAATTGTAAAAACCCAATTCGCATTGTCGAATAACACAATTTAAACCGATTTACTTTATCTAAATTGTTTTTAATCGTTTTAAGATTTCTGGGAAATATTGTCTTTGGAAGAGGTATCATATAAACAATTTGCTACTTCATGTAGCACTTTGTAACTACTTTCATATACACTGAAATTTTTTCACGAAATTATTTAATTTTACTTAATGCACGTGTTTATTGTATGTATTTTATTATTGCACATAAGTAAACAAACTGTTATTGAACCATTCCGTATTTATGAGTTTGAATGTTTTATTTTTATTTATTATTCATATACATAACTGGAATATACATTTCAACGAATTCCTATACAAATTTAACTTTGCTCGCGACAGTGAAATGATTCGTTTTTTAGAGCGTTTATGCGTTCGTTTTCGACAAATACTTTCGCGAGTGATTTGAAGCAATATAAGCGAAAAGAAAGCACGGAAGTTGTAAAGAGGTCTACACCTCAATCCTCCCGGACAAATAAGACAAATCAACACCAATGATTGGGGAAGTTCGTTAAATAATAATTCACACTAAACAACATTGACTAACTAGTACAACTTCCTCGGCTAATAATATAGGCGTTGAAATTGCAATAAGCATTTCCACATATGCTCGCTTAGTGATTATGCGGAACAGTAAAAATGATGCTAAGGCATGGAGTCAATTTATCATTTCTAAAATAATGAACATGTGAAAGGTAATTTTCCTTGCAGTTAAGTATCCTATTTTCTTAATGACGCATTTTATGCAATTTAAATGTTAAAACAAACTATAAAAATATTCTACTTGAGATTTTCTTTATTACTTTTAAAAACATCTTGCCCGCCATTAAAATAAACAAATTTGCTTTCTTTCACAGGATGATTAATTTTTTAACAAAATGCATTATTTAACTTATTCATTTAGTTAAAAAATGCTACTTTTCACCAATTGAACTGGTTATACATTACGGAACAAGGGGAAAAATATGACAATATGGCAGCGATGTACGAATGAGAATTGTGCTACTGAATTATTCGTCAATATAAACCGACAATATCCAACTATTTCACTTTTTCTCCGAGTTAAAGACTGAGAATATTCAGAGTATATTCAAACATAAACTAATATTTCTCTAGATGTAGTGCATTTGTTATATACCTTATTTACGTTTTATTATTTAAGTTTACAGTTAACGAAATTCAATATATTTTATACGTCATTAATAATTTACTATATTAATTACATCATTGACTTTTGCTATGTAACGACAAATAATATCAACCAATTTGCAATTTTGTTGTCTAAAATCTTACAACGGAATTTACGCCACGTGAATTCGAATTACGTGCGAACAATAGCGGACTTGGCGAAGTGTGAAATCCTCTTTCTTTAAACCCTTTAACGAATCCATCGCATTTAACTATGCAACGAATCTATTATTATACACTTGAGAGACGTTCCTGCAAAGCTCCCTCAGTAATTTTAATTGCTACGATCTCTGCTCACAAGTTTACACTCATGCACACGTATACGCACGCATGCACCCACGCACAGACACTAAAAAACACAATTATTACACATTATTGTGATCACTTTGTTCAAAGTTTGAATTTTGACGTTTTGATATTTTAAACATTATAATAAATTTGTAATTAATCACTTCATAGATTAACAATTTACAACCTCATCAATTTTATATAGCATTAACAACAGGATCATTTAACTGAAGTTTGCTCAACTTGAGTTGTGCTTAGTTTTATATGATCATATTTTATTCCCCTTTGTTTGATGTTTTTAAATGATCACTGTTTGTATTGAGATAAGTATATTTTGATTAAGGGGATACTATAATCGTGACAAACACATTCAAAAAATACAGTGTAAAGACTCTTCTATAATCCATTTGTGTTCATTTAAAAGAATTATTTTATTGATTAACTGACTCAAATCTATTAGGAGAATAAAATATTTGATACTTCCAATATCATCTTCTTCTACTTCCAATATTCCAAGCATTGCAGAAAGTCACACCAGAAACTTGTCACGAGCAGGTTTTTCAATATTATGTTAATTTTGACAATATAACTTAAAATTTTTTAAACGTGATACGAAAAAACTGCTCAGTTTAAGTAATCGAACAGGTGTGATTAACTCGGATGAAATTTTCGACACATGGATTTATCCTAGGACCACAGGTAAGATAATGTTTGAACATTTCAAATGAAGAGTTAGTTAATATGAAAGCGCATTTCATTTCTTTTATCTCCGAAGGGATTCACATTTACAATGAAGCATTTACAGCAGGTGATGGAGATGAGAATGTTTGGATGACCAACTTGTCATCTTTTTCAAATGTAGATGATAAATGTATATTTATGACTCAGTTGGTTTTAGATGCTTCCAGTAAATCAGTCGACGAAATTCGACAAATGGCCTCCACAACGCAATAATTTCGTGGCAGTATGAAAAGTATGTCGAATTTAAAACAATTCAAAAAAAAGTTCAATGATAAATCGTTTCTAAATTTGATTAATTACAAACAGAAGCAGGCTTCAAGATGATTGAAGCCGACTATTTTTCAATTATGCAAGTGACTGCATGGTTAGTTTTACCCTGTCTCCGACAGCGTGGTCATGGTATATAACAGGTTTTTGGTCTCGCAATTGTTTATAACGAGATTTATAAACAAATGAAGCGTCGTAGCGAAAAATTGATGAAAAAAAAAGTTATTAGTTTTTGACGTATAATCGATTAGTGCTAGAGAGTTTTGCATAAATTTATAATTTCTGCAATTTGTTCGAACAATTGGGTTATAAAGAATTGTAAATTAAAAATAAAAAAATACGGGACAATTATTTTTCAATTATGCAGGTGATTGCGTAGTTGGATTTAGTCTATCTAGCTGGTGTGAGCTATGGTTGTTAATGGGTTAATAATAATTTAAGTACTGCCGACTCCAGAAGCTGCAGTCTGCAATTCTGGGCCACGCGAGATTTTGAAGTGTCGGATATTGAGGACCGCCTATTTGACGTATGTATGCTCATTACAACGTAATGTGATTCACAACTTAATAAATCGATTACTGCCCTGGGACCGTATTCTTGAAATTTACTTGTGCACGTTTTAGTGGTGCGCGTATATTTCTCAACGTTCCCATTACATAAATCATATGAGGCTGTGTTCAGAAATTGGCGCGCTCTACCGAAACTTGCACTACCGAATTTCAAGAATACGGTCCCTGATAGCCAGCGTTTGTGCATATGATTTGCACAAAGTTTACACGAAGCTAGCGCCGCTATTGGGTACAATAATTGTGCAAATAGTATACCAAATCAAAGTTAAATTTATTAAATTAAAAAATATTTAAAAATTTCAATACATTTCAACATGCAACGTTTTTTTAAGAATGTATTACTATTACGTAAGATATAATAGAATACACGGTAAAAAATTAAAAAAATTAAATTAATTATGCAAATGATGTGACCAATTGCGGCAGTATCTTTGCATAAATATTCTGCAAACCGTATGCACAATGTTTGCACGAAATTTGCATAATTCTGGCTATCAGGGTGTATTTTATTGGGAGATTTTATAAACATAAGAATAGATTTGTCTCGTGTAAACAATTATTTTCTCTACACGAAACTCTACAGAAAACCGACATGCAATGACAACTTCGTGTATAAACAAAATGTTGACATTTTTGTAAGTCTGACGTTTAATAAAAATTTAAAGTCTCAAAAGTTACAAAATCTCAAAATTTAAGTAAAATAATGGTTGTTGAAAACATCATATCGGTGGGCGCAGTGGCGCCCTCGGATTGCATGGGTTTCTTCAATCTAAAAACTGGTATTTCATTTTCAAACACCAAAAGTGTTTTACAATGTTAAAAAGATAGGTTAAATTTAAAACATTTTTTCTGTTTTATTTTTCCCAATCTATTTAACAATGTAAGACACTTTTGTTGTTTTAAAATAAAACACCTGTTTTTAGAGTATTTTGTGTCGATAGTGAGTGTCAGTGCAAAAATCGAATATCAACATGGAGGACAATTTACCCTCTTCAATGATTGAGGCAGGAAACGTGCTAGGGCGGCAATGATCTCACAAACGTCTATACAAAAATATTAACCCTTCGCTGGTCGCGCTATGACCTATGACAGGTTAAAATTCTATTTTGACTACTCAAAGTGACACTTTCGATGCGGTAGCAAGAAAAATATAGTGTGCGCAATGACGTAAAATTGCGACCGTAACTCGTGCGGTTGGCTCCCACTCGCCGCGGAAAGTCGCACTTTTACGCCTAGCGGCATCACATACTATTACTATTAGAAATGTCAACAGCAATTAGGTGTTAAATCTCTTCCCTCAAAGTCACCCCAGTTGATGTTAACTTATTTTGACAAGTAAAATAAGAAAAGCACTGAATCACGAAGAACTGACAAGAAAAGTTTGCACGATTGGAAATCGACAGTTGACAATAGTAGACAATTGATGATAATTGTCTCGCTGACCTAACCTGAGTCGCAACGCAAAAAAATTGTCTTCTCTGCTCTGAAAATAGATTTCGATCAAGTTTCGATCAAACTTTGTGCAAATCATATGATCAAATTTTGCGTCGTAAGGCGTGTGTAAGCGCATCTATTTTCGAAACGTTTTCTCTCTTCTACACCTCTTTTCTTTTAGCTTTCACATGTTCTTGTTACAAAAATGCTTTGTTTCCCGCTCCAGAGTAGACATATTAGATTTCTTCATTCTGTTATTCTCGTGACCACCATTTGCCTTATAAATATTTTGATGCTGATCAAATTCTATTTCTGAATAAAATTTTGACAAAATCATATAATCATTCTTACAGTTTTATCTCCCCTTGCATTGTTGCACATTAATGAAAACACGCTATTGCATTCATCAGCAGTCATTTTAAGGCCATTCTTCACGTTACTATTGATGAAAACTGCATAAGACAATTCGATTATTAAATAAATTATTTAAGAGAAATTTAATAAATTGTTTTTAAGAAATTGAAATCTTACTAACCTAACAGCATCATTGAATATTTGTCGGTGTTTTGTGCGTAACGCCTTCACCGCGACCGGAAATGGACATAGATTTTATTTTGTCCTGATATATTTTTTCAACGACTGTTCGAACCATAGAAGATGCGTTTTTTCGAAATTTTTGGTTTGTAGCACGTTGAAATAGAATTCAAAATCAAAAAGCCGAATTCCACTCCCTTTTAAAATCTCTACCTATAGTAATCAAAAGGCATTATATAAAGTTTATAAAAAACGAGGTGAGCTCCGCCTCCCCTAGATACCTTTTGAGCTATCCGCCCGCTGGGGTATAAAAGTATG
The DNA here is from genome assembly GCA_022817265.1 of Masnerella sp. ZL-2020. Classification (NCBI taxonomy): domain Eukaryota; kingdom Metazoa; phylum Arthropoda; class Insecta; order Hymenoptera; family Scelionidae; genus Masnerella; species Masnerella sp. ZL-2020. The sequence goes on along the minus strand of JABFPQ010000788.1, from coordinate 1,963 downwards.
ATGTGTATGATACAGATGATTTGTTTGGTGTGTTATGTCATATAATTGCTGTGATTATTGATAGTAATGTGTTGTGTATAATGTGTGTGACAATCAATTACGTAAATAAACATTAAATTTCGATAAGAATTTTTTAATGAAAAATGGCCACTTTATGGCCAAATTGTTGGCAATTAAACACCTTTCGCAGCCCAAGTCCTATCATTACGCCCGTGGAAACGTTCAAACTTATTTAAAGTGATGCATTTGTATGTTTAGTATATATAATATCGTATGCAAGGCTAATAAAAATACAACTATATGTAGGCGATTATGTTAATCATAATGATGTTGTCGATGAAGTTTCAGCGAGTGAAGTTTCAACAGATCAACCATCAAACGAATCTTTGGAAACGGAGGATAACAATGATTCATGTTTGGATGACAACGAAAATGACACTGACGAAAATGATGCTTATATCGACAGTAACTAAGAGGAAAATATGGATGATGAAATATCTGTTGACGATGACATTGAAGATTAAGATTTCAATGAACCCTCATATGATGGGAATCCATTGACTCTTGCCGAAAACATGATAGCGATACTTTCTGTCATATTAAGATTTAAGCTGTCAGGTGTAATACTTGCTTTCGTATTAGAACTTATTTTTCTGCATTACAAACTCCCTAAAACTAAAACTTTTAAGGTACCTTTAGAGCGCATATATTATTATTGTACGGAATGTAATTCAAAGCTGGAAAATCCTGATTCAGTTTGCCCTGCATGTTAAGAAGCAGATGTCAATTAGACATCTGAAGACATTTGAAATGGTGCGATTTACGAAGAATTGAGTGAATCTGATAAATATGTATCCAATTCATCCAATATATCGTTAATGTGGAATACGGATGGTGTTAAAGTTTTCAAATTGCCCAAATGGAACACTTGGCCATTTTTTTTTGAAAACTTGGGTGCGTGCAACTTTGATGCGTGGCGAGATTTGAGCGTGGCAACGTCTGTTGTCACTTGGAACTTTTAAATCTGTAGGTCTCGCGAAATTTAAACGAAGCATTTACGTTCTTTGTTACCCGTTATGTATGTAATAAATACACTATTTGTTTTTATTTTACTATAAATCTTTTAACATTTTCAATTTTTTGTGAATTTTAAAAATTTCGGACATTTTCACATAATTATTATTTTTTTATTTTAGAACAAATTTTGTTAACATTTTTAGGCAGAAACCGAATGTATCATTTGCCGATTGCTCACAGGCCCACCGTATAGGATAGAAGCGGCAGAGGTCATTAAAGGTCATTAAAATTTGTCCTTACCTTACCGACCGTTACATTTTTTGTAACGCGATTTCTCGACATGTCCTTTACCAATTTATTAGACGTTGTCACGTCAAAATTAACGAGTTACCTCCCGCACTCACAAAAAATATACTTTTAAGCAGTGAGTGAAACCAAAACAAATAACAGTTTCGGTTTTGAATTTGAATCGGTTTCGGTTTCACTCCCTGCTTTTAAGCTAATATTGTTAAAATTTTCAGAATAATCAGTTTGAGAGAAAATTTGTCGTTGTGGATGAAAATGGTCAAGTTCACACTGAAGAACATACAGCTTTTTACTAAAAAATTTTATAAATTTTATAAGGCGGAAAACCTAATATTTTAAACTCAAGCTTCTAAACTTTCGAACGTCATCTGTTACCCACGTATTAATATGACAACTTGCCGCGCGTAGTTTGCATGTCATTCCTTGTGTCCTGATTCTATTTTGCATAGTGGTTCCTAAAACCGCAAACATGGATATCCTGAAAGATTGGGGGCTTTATTCCAAAGATATTAACTTATTAACCCGCCGTTGGTCGCGCTATAAGCTACGCGCTCACAAGAGAAAGAAGTCAGAGTGACATTTATGCAGTTGAACAAACATGCTGAAAACCGCGCGAACAGTGTCGGGTTGATAGATGATT
>JABFPQ010000787.1:0-10169 GCA_022817265.1 Masnerella sp. ZL-2020 | reverse complement strand
CTTGTAAATGAGCTAGCCGAGCGAATATTTGACCAGAGCGTCTAACTGAAAAGCTGACAAAAAATGTTTGACCGGCCCGGCCAAATTTCTCGATGGAAAAATATTTGGTAATACGACGCCGTGAGGTTTTAGGTGAAACCCTTTGAAAAAGCGTATTTGACGCTCTTGTTTGCTCGCTGCTCCACTTTGAACACGATTTCGGTTTTGACGGAAATATAGAAATTTCGGACGTGACATTTGAGACCTTAATTTTTGACGTTTTTATCTTTGTGTACATTCAGTATGAAAATATAATATAAAATCTGATTTTTGTGAAATCAACAGCCCACATGAAAAATATCGTGTTTTAAAGTTCAAATGAATCATCATGATTCAAATTTTGAACAAATACGTCCGTTTAAAAATTTTCACAGATCTTTTTTCTAGTTGAAAAACATAATCTTTTTTTAACTCGTTCTTCATTCATAATTTCAAGTAGAAAATTTTTTACCCAAATATCAAAACGAGAAATTTTATATTCGGAATTTGATAAGATGTTTTTCACTCAGATCCTAACTCTTAATATTTTTCGTTTTTAATTAGAAAAATAGAAGTCTACTTTTAATTTGATTCGAATAATGTTTATTAAATTTTGAATCTTTTAAAGTGTAAACTTCATTATGACACACGCGTACCCGGACCAGAAATGTATTACGAACATCGTACACGTACCGCGAATATACGACTTCAATAAAATACACGTACTTTCAGGGATTAATCATGTGGCATGCATCTGACTACTGATTTGATCTCAAAAAGCAAATATACAATACCAGAATCTTATCGCGAGGTTAACGAAAACAATACTAAAAATGTACCATGCAGGCACCATGCATTAGCTTCATTTTCACATGAAATAACCTTTTCGCAGATATTCATCTTTTTATATGTCCAGCTTGGGAGAAATGACCGCGACTGCAACTTAAAAAGCACTGCGTTTTTTTTCATAAACATGAGAGAAAATATGAATAAACTCTGTGTACAGAGTTTTTAATTGCAAATGAGGCGGTTTCATTTGTAGAAAGGCTATTTTATTATGGTTCTTGAAAAAGTAATATTGAATATTATGAGATATTTTTTTAAGAAACTAACTTCAAAAAATTTCGAAAAATCTAGGTTAGATAAAAGGATTCCGTTTAACATAAGAGGATTCTGCTTGCTATAAACTGAATCCTCTTATGATGAGCGGAATCCTTTTATTTCAACCGGATTTTTCAAACTATTTTGAGGAGTGTGTTCAAGTACGTATTTTTGAATATTAATTCCTCTTGGCAAAATTAATTAATATGACATTGAATGAATTAACACATGATGTAATAAAATACGCAAATTGTCAATTAGTTTTCGAACGATTCGCAAAACCGAAGTTAAACCTTGCCTTTAAAATCGAAATGCAATTCGGACGAGTTGGATAAACATGCAGAAATGCGCGGTGCCAAAATTGGTTCATCGGCCAAAAATAGCCGGTTGCTTATAATAAAAGTGTAATTGAAATGCCAGCGCGGATGCGCCATAAGTTACGACACTTTAAAAGCGATGGGGAACATGCGTGGCCGGGGCCGAGATGCTTATCCCGGAAACGGCGCAATTAAGGCTCGGCGAAGGCCCAGTTTTGAGGGAGCGGGGCCCGCTGACGTGGTCGCCTTGGCGTTCCCAGGCGGCCGAACGACGGGCCTCGATTGAATCGGTAACAAACGATTGGAGATACGAGCGTCGCGTACAAGGGACCACACACGGCCTCTCTCTCACCTCGCTCTGGGTAATGTTTCTTTTAAGTGCGAACACAAATTGTAACTGATACCACGCGGGCCAGTCTCCCCGGGATCCGATTTCAAAAGCCGTACTCAAACGGCAAATCGCGATCCCGATTTCCTATAATTCGGATCAGATTGGCCAGCTTTTTATATTTGATAATATTCTGCCCTTCTCTGTTTTTACTAATGAAACATGTTTAAAAGTACAGAAGGTTGAAGAATACTTAAAGGTATACGATGAAAAAATCGGTTTTCATTGAAGAAACATTTTTTATGATTGCAAAAAAATTTTAAATCGTTGCTAAAATTTTTTAATTATTCGACGAAAAAATTGGTCTTTATTAATAAAATAAAGTAACTACAATTTAAAAGATGACGAAAAATTTGAAAATCGTTGCTAATAAAACAAACTGAGAACTAGTAAAAAATAACGTAAATCGCATGACGAAAAATTTGTTTTTATTGAAAAAATAAAAAAACTACTTCTTTGAAGATTGGCGAAAAAATTTCAAATCGTTCTTAATTAAACAAACTGACAACTATTAGGAAAATGGAGAATTGAATGACAAAAATGTTTATAAGTCTTAAAATTATTTTCGAAAATGATACAAATGAACAACATAAAAAATGAGTTCAAATAATAACATAAAAAATACCACGCCACCATTTTTACCTACATCACTAAAAAAACGAAACGAGAAAAAATCGTCAAATCCTGTAAATTTGATTCGGATGCGCAGATTAAACCGATAAACGGCCGATCGTTTTAATTATTCGAGCCGCAATAATTATATTCGAGAAACTGGAAATTTGTGTAGCACCGGGCCTCATATATAGCACAATTGTGGCCCATTCCGCGTTGCTTATCCTTAATTCGGACGCATAATTAAAGTGTTTTATTATTGCACTTAGCGCCGATTTACGATATTGTTTACCGTAAATTGCTCAAATTTCGAAATTCAGGAATTCAGTCGAGATAATTGCGCCTTTTGATTAACATAATTGACTCAGAAATGCGCGTTATGACCTCGGGCGAGGATAAAAAATTCATTACGTGGATTTGACAAATTGATGTGTTATTGGATTCGGATTGAGAATTAGGTTTTGAATTGGTCGAGAAAAAATATATTTCAACTCAGTGTCATTTTAATGTAAAATCGTCGAGTAGTAATTTTTTTCTGACCGTGTTAAGTAAAAAGTTCATTAAAATTTTTTATGGTGATTTTTCGAAAAAAATTTGTTACAAAAAATTCGTAATAAATTTTTTATTTTTACAAATATTTTCATGACAGAAAATTTCAAGATAAATTCGCGTTCAATTTTTTGTATTTTCTAAATATAATTTTTTAAAATTACAAAAATTTGAATAATATTTCAAATATGCAAGAATAAATAAAATACACGAAACATAATTATTACAAAGTTTCTTTATTTCGCTTCAAATTTATCAAGATAATTTTGATAAAACAACAAATTAGCACTATAAAAATATTGAATAAAAATGTTAAAATATATTTTTAATATAAATATCACTATTCATTCAAAAAAATCGAATTTGAAGTTTAATATAATCAGAAATCGGAATACAAATTGGTTTTGCGAGTCGGTACACGACTAGGCGGAAAAGTGCAGCTATGAAGAAAGGTTTGCCGTGCGTCAGGGATAGCGGTGCGTGTGGGATCCCCAACATCTGAGCGTGTGAAAACGGTCTACAAGTTTCGCGCGCATGCGAAAAATGTGCCCGCAAAAATGCAAATTCCTGATTTTAAAAGCGACAATGGCAACAGGACCGTAAAAAATCGACGTATTAGCCGAGGCGAGCTATGCGAACGAATCCAAATGGAGAATATATGGCAGTTCGAATCTAAATGGTCGACGAGTGCGATAACCTTGATCGTGTACTCATTTCAGGATAAATCGTTGCTTCTTTGATGTTGCCGGTGTAGTTCTACACGCAACAATCTACTTACGAGGTACTTGATTTACAAATTGTCCGAGCTTGATGGGCTTCGTCAAAAACGGATCATAATGAATTATCTTACGGAGGATCACGAACCAGTTCGATAGCGGCGTTTTAGTTTAATACAGTTTATTAACATACGTGTGGCAAATGCGAGTTTATATGAGAAACTCGAATCTCGCAGGGTTATGAAGTATAAAATGTACGGAAATGTATTCCTAGAGAAATTTTGAATAAATAAACTTTACGAATGATAAGTGAAGTAGTATTACTTTTATTGTTTTTGGTACTTTCTTAGGTAGTAAATTCGGTCTCTAAGTGAATACAAACTTTATATTCTTTATACAAATGTTTGAATTAAATTTCTCTTCGTTTTTTCTACATTTGAGAAATCTAAATATCATTTCGTAAATATCTTAAATTTTTTTTATTTATAATGAAAATTTCATCTTCTATAGTTCGTTTCTTAACCGAATACACGTTTAAAAGTACGTAACTCTATTCGTGTTTGTCCAGTCACGTGACTGTAAATAAAGGTATATTGTTATTATTAGTAACACCATGTGAAGGCGGAAGTGATCGCCTATACTGAAAGAAGCGAAATTCTCGTGGTGGCTGGATTAGCCCACAATATACCTCGGCGTTCTTCCTACCTGGGCGTGGCGTGTGAACGCAACTATACCCAAGACGCGTGACGAGATCAAGATACAACAATAACAATTATTGTTGCCGGCGTTGAATCAAAATGCTATTATCGAGCGCCCAAGAATTGTTTGGAAAAACAATTTCATCGTCGTTAACCAGTGCTGCCTCTAAAAAAACTTCCTAAAATTTTAAGAAGCCATAAGATTTTGAATGAATCAATTCTCAAATTTAGAATGCTACAAATCTCCAATCAATCCTATTAATTAATAACTAAATTTGTAATCAGTGAAGATTGTAGTTTTCTGTAAAGTTACAATACTTGATTATCCGCAAAAAAATCACAAAAATATTTGTAGTTCGATCTTTTTTTTTCTAACTCAAAAAACTAATTCGTTTGCATTGTATAAAATTTTATTGTCCGACGCATTTTATTGTCACGGCATACGTCTTTTTCACTTTACTGCACGTACGCAATAAAACTTAATACAAGGCGTATTAAAAATGTCCGTCACCGTGATCAGAATTTACAGTGTACAAAACGTATAAAATTGTTGTTTCCAAAACTGCAAGCGAATCGCGATTGGGAGAAATCAAGTTGTATGTTGGAGATAGATGCAGAGTGTGAAGTGTCATTATGGTATTATAATGGCCAGTATATCAAGATACGATAAGTGCGTGACCGACGTCTTATGTAGATCACATTATAAAGAAGATAAGTCGAAGCATTTCATCGTTCGATTTATCGAGAGTTATTGGACACATGTAAGAATTTATCGTTTTATTTTTTGTCGTATCGTGTTGATGCAGATTAAATGATATAATCGCAAGCTGTTGAAATTTTATGATGTCGTGTACGCATCGTACTTGTATATTGAAATAGTAAACAAATAGCTTTGACCTTCATATTTGTAGTTCTTCAAAGGAAGAACAATATTTGTTTACAAACAAATAGCTTTGACCTTCAGATTTGTAGTTCTTCAAAAGAAAAACAATATTTGTTTACAAACAAATAGCTTTGACCTTAAAATTTGTATTTCTCAAAAAAACAACTAAATAAATTAATAAATAACAATGCTTGTTAACAAACAAATAACTTCGACCTTTAAATGTTTAGTTCTACAAAAAAAAGAAACAATGTTTGTTTACAGATATTACTAGTGCTTTTATTTGGAAATAATCATTGTTTATGTTTGTTTTTATTCGAAACATTTTATCAATACGTTAAAAATGGAGAAATGGAAAATAACATTGTAAATTATATATCTAGAATCACAATGAAAACATGTTTATGAATCTCATTCAACAATTATGACAAGTTATCCTTGGGTCAGTAAAGCATCTCTTCCTACCCTTTCGCAAGTTTTTGCGATAGTAAGATAATTCACAAGAGATGCTATCGTCAATATAGTTATAACGTTGCACGGACAAACAAAAAGAACGCGCGAGCGCGAAAAAAAACGAGCTAGAAATCACGTCAATTAATTTGCGAAAACCTTGTGTTATTTGCCAGGGATTACCGGCAATTACAGATATGTGCTCATTATGCATGTGAATCGGCATAGCGGAGCAAATGCATGTGTGTTTATGTAAATGTGTAAATTTCATGTTTGCTCGGACCGTGTACGCACACGCGAGAGTATTGAAAAGAGGAGACAACCGGTTGTGTTATGCGCGGAATCATAGAGCCCCACTCTAAGCAGCGACCTCTTGGCGCTTCGAAGATGACATCGAGGTTCTCAACCAGATCTTCGGCGCCGTATTTCAGCCGACGCGACGGCGCGCAATTTTTTCGCGCATACTTTCTCCGGCAGCGCCGTCGCCGACGGAATTAACCAGAACCTCGAAATTTCAAAATTAGCGGCCATCATTATTATAATTCATTGCGGCTAATCCAATTAACGTACTGCGTCTGAATGACCACAAAGATGTCGACTTTCAAATGGAATGTGGATTATGTTTATTAGGCTTAGATTGTTGGATAGATAGTTGTTATTAAAGTCAAACTGAATTGTTGCGAAATTGCAGTCGAATAAGTGAATCGTAGGAAAAGATATTTTTTATAATCAAAGTGTTTGTTTTGTTGGATATTTTGTTCTTTTTTGATGTATACATCATGTTTATTTATTTATTTTTTTAAATCTGATAAATAAAATTAATTGTTCGTACGAACATGATATGTATGAAAATGTAAACAAAAGTAATAACATTTTTGTCTGCAGGTCATGATGTTTTGTTTACAAATAAATTCAGTCATGACCTTCAAATTAAAAACATTGTGCAATTTTTTGGACAATGTTTAGACTGATTTGTAAACATTCTTTATGAACAAGACTATATGTCAACGACATCCAACGTAAACAAAAATGATAACATTTTAGTCTACAGGTCATAATGTTTTGTTTACAAATAAAACATTATGACCTTTAAAATGAAAACATTGTCCAGTTTGAATGCCATGATGTCTTATTTGTAAACATTCTTCAAGAAAAATGCTACATATGTTGATAACATCCAATGTAAACAAAAATAATAACATGTTTTAATCTGGAGGTCACGAAATCTTGTGTATCAATTTATTAAATATAAACATCATGACCACTAAACAAAAGTATTGTTTTTTGTTTTTGTGTTTGTTATCGTTTTTTTGGAAAATTTTTCTCAATAATATACAAAATTAACTATAGACTTCAACACAATTTCAATACAAACCTATATCTGTATTCATTTTAAACATCGAAATGCGTATGAAACCGCGGAAAGCGCATGGAAACTGATGGACATAAAGCTCAAAGACGCGGTATAATCGCGGCATAAGCAGATGCAATGACAAACGAGCGGTGCCAGGAAAGGCCGACTGATTTATGGATGATCGAAGGCCGCATTGCTCGCGCAAAAGGCAACTCGCGCTCTTCTTCCGACGCGTCTTGTCGCAGGAAAACGCGCGGCTACTTCCGTCGTCGCATCGACATTGCAAATCGCCGGTTTCACCGTTTAATACGCGTCTTCTTTCGCTCGTTCTTCGGCTCTCTTTTTCCCCCATTCAGCCATCGATCCCTTCCGTGCCCATTCCTAACCTTATCGCGGGTCTTTTTCGTTCGGTCTCATTGCGGTGATATCTATTACATGAATGTATGAGAGCAATCGTAAAACTTGATGTGTACATACGTCTCGATCGCTTTTCTCGGACGGCAAAAAACCGCGACATGTCCCAACCCCCTCCCCGTAAGTAGGCCCGAGTATCTGCCTACCTATCTTCCTACTTATCTACCTACTACCGCACGCCGATTGATCATGCCGTGTTCGATTATTCCGTTCCCTTTGTGCCGCCTCAAAATTTCCGTAACAAGCTTCCGTACAACTCGGACAAGTTACATTTGGTTCGAATAAATGTACTGCGCGAGCTCGTACTCGAGCGCAGAGGGCACTCAATCCATCGAACTTTCGATTCGTCGAATCTACTTATGCGGGACGATTCTTTTTTATTCGGCATAATAGAATTTCACATTTAATTCTTTTAACAGCATTGGAGACTCAAGAAAAGTTTATTTTTCTTTGAATTAAATTATTTCCAAAATAATTTTACGCGTGAAAGTTTGGTAGGAATATTTTCTAATTTGAACAAAATACTCTCTTACGTTTGTGCAGTTATAACAGAAACAACTATTTTTCGCACTAGAAAAATAATACCTGTATGTAACAATTTCAGGTGAACGTTTTATGAGCGGAATTATATGTAAATAAACAGCTCTAACCTTGAAATTTGATCTTTTCCTTAACAAAACGATGTTTGTTTACAAACAAATCGCTTTTACCTTAAAATTTGTAATTCTTTAAAAAAAAAATGTTTGTTTAGAAATATTATTAGTGCTTTATTTGAGATGAGAAATTGCTTTTTTGTTTGTTTTTATTCGCGAAAACGTATTTATCAATACCTCACAAATTTAGCTAAAAACCTCACGTTTAAAATTTCTCGCGTAATTCTTCACCAAAATTTTGGAAACGTAATGTTTTTAGCTGAATTTTCAAACTTGATGTTTTTTGTTTGGGGCGTGGATATAGTTATACTCAAAATAAATTGTATACACGTGTGAGTGAAAAATTACTTAAAAAATTTGAGTAATTTTAAAGGTAAAAAACTGGATCGTCGATCAAACTCAATTGAACCTATAATCCGCGTGAGCTATTACTTTTCCAGGCGATCGTCTGCGTATAAAATCTGACCCTGATTTATCACGTCATCGAGAAATTTTCTCACTGCAAAATTACAAAGTACCTTTGTATCGGAGAAAACGATGTTTATACTCGAACAAAGAGGTTGCTTGTGATGACAGTGGTCGTTTCGCGGAGTTAAAGCCCGATACTATTTCATAAGAATCGCGGCTAAAGTCATAGATCAGCGGCAACACTCGAGCGACCAATTTAGCGGGCGACCTCTCGGCCGACCTCTCTTCTCCCGCGATTGACTCGCACATTTACGTACAACCGAGATGTACACATATTTGTTATAGTTCACGGATAATGGTTAATGGATCATTCTTCATCAGCCTCGGTTTATAGTTACTCGTTTATGGTTAACGGTTAATGGATCAGATTCAGTTTATGATTGGCGGCATTTTACGGTTGAGCATTAAAAATTAATATTGCACGCATTAAGATCGCGTCTCCGTCCGACGCGGAAAATAATTACGCTAATACCGAAAATTGCCCCGGCTTTATGACAGTCTGAGAAAATCCCTCGGGACGTTTTTCAACCGCGAGATTCCGCGCGTTTCTACGGCCGGAGAAACGGATTTATACGGACAATTAGAAAACGTTTATTGTTATTTATTCTTTCGCGTGCGCACGAAATGGGGCATAAAAATGTGATTTACGGCGTCGGCTTTTCGTTAATTGGAAAACTCTCATTCAGCGTCCGCGTAATATATTAGGTTAATTAATGGCGCTCATGCAATATCGGCGTTAACTAAGTTTCGCGTAGTTCGTATATTACTGTCGCGCATAAACAATGCATTCGCCGCACGTGGAATGCGATCGAGAGTACGTTTCCGTACTTCCAAACGGTCCCGTATCGCCATCGACTTTCCATCGACCGGATTTACATTTACAAATATCCCCGCTAAGTGATAAGATAAAGCTAACCATTGAGCATCGGTTTTCTACTGGTTCCTGACTTTATATCATTTGGACAAGTTAACATGTAATACAACTGATTCCGCGCAATATATAATCTTGGCTGAACGGATTTCAAATGCCGATTCATTACCAAATCTATATAGAAAGCCTGGTTGGAGTAATTACTATGTAATATAAAATTACAAAAAAACATTTATGTTATTGATTTTAATACATTTTAAGGGAGGACCCTCGTGATAAAATCACACATGTGTAGAATTAAAGTAATTTTTAGATTCTTTAGGATATTTAAGCATATATGAAGGTGATTTAAATGATGTGTAGTGCTACTCCCTCCAGCCCCCATTTCCCGAGAAAAAATTGTCAATTTCCGTAAAAATGATAATTTTGCAAAAAGCTAACTTAATGTTGTTAACCCTTTCAATCCCGAATTTTTTTTTAACGAAAAAAATCATTTTCTTCGTGTTTTTTAAAAAATGGTCATTCAGATAAACACAAAAATCATATTTAGAAAATTTTTTTTTGCATAATTTTTGTAAATAAATCATAAACAATAATTTTTTTGTATATAAAATAAGATTCTCAACTTGAAGAAGTTTGTAATAGTCTAGAATTTACAGACGAAATCGTTATTTCAT